>JALLAS010003354.1:0-11340 GCA_036939415.1 Detonula confervacea
CCAATCAACGATAAACGTATTACCCCTAATAATCCTCTTTAGCTTGGTAGTGCACACTGCTCTCTAATAGTGAACCCACCATCCAAAAGCAAGAACTGCTATACCCCCATCAAAGTATTGACATATAATCTCCCACCCCCACAACTGTTTTTGTCACCTTTGCATCTGCTTGAGTATCCCCTCCTCTGAGCAAACGTCCTCACAGCTGACGTGTCTGACTGTATCTGGGTCCATCACCACCCAGGTCATCAACAATTTTTCAACCTCCTCCTCCACCATCACCGCAACCTCCATAACTGTCATATCAACCACATTCTCTGGCCCGTCTCCTGGATACAAAGACAGTCAAGATGAATAGAAATGAATTGATTCGGGGTCGTCACCCCCATGTTATTCATTGCCACTGATGTTATACTAAATGTGACACTCGTAGCACCTCTGATGTCTACTGTGTCCATGATGCTAAACTTTCCCCCAATGATGTACACACAATCCTTGCTCACCGCAACCTTCCTGAGATGGGAATGCAATTCTACTTGGATGTGTGATGATGGTGTGAGAGACGGTGCTGGGGCAACCCTTCCATTATCTGGTTTGGATTCGGACTATTTTGCCCATGAAGGAATCATCTCACACTCCTGTGGAAAAATAATTACGAGAGAATGAGAAATAGAGTATGTATGTATAACTTAGTTGGACCCCTATTATGGTGGATCTCCATCCACTACACTTCCCCACCTCACATGGGACTGCATCAGCATAGCACACATACCACACACCCCTGCTCCCCCCTAGCCCCATTATTTTTGTTCCCCCCATCAGCACAAACAGCTACATGCCGCTCATCCTCCTGATCATTATGTAAATCCCGTGGTAAATGTGATAAGTGTGATAAGTGTGATAAGTGTGATAGCAAGCAATTGGGTTTCTGTTCTTTTTTGAGGTATGGGACTCTAGCACGGTGAAAACGAGCAGAGTATACAGTGGTCAGAGACGATATCCTCTTAATTCCGTCTCCGTCTGGCGCCAAAGATCCGTGATTGGCGTGATGGCACCTGCGGAATCGTGGTAGATGAGATGGCTTGCCGCTTGATGGAAGTGTGGCAGCTACAATGGATTAGCTTGGCGATTGGATAAGCGGGGTAGCTGAATCTTGGTAGCTGGAGTGGGTTGACTTGGCGCTTGGTGAAGGTGGTAGCTGGATATTGAGCGGGATAACTGGATCTTGGTAGCCGAGAGTTGGCCTGACGCTTGATGGAAGCGCGTTAGCTAGATCTTGTGCGTGTTAGCTGGATCTTGGTAGCCAAGAGTTAGCTTGGCGCTTGATGGAAGCGTGGTAGGCAAATCTTACGTCTATTTGCTAAATCTTGGTAGCCGAGAGTTGGCTTGGCACTTTTTGGAAGCGTGTTAGCTGGACTTACCAATACTGGGGTAGGCGAAATATAATGGGTGACGAGGGTGGCGTGGAGTTGGCTGAGAAGGCGGCCAAGCTGTAGGCTGGATTTGAGCCAGGTTTTGTGGTGGTGTAGGAATGGGTTTTGTTGTGTTGAGCATGATGTTGCCTTGTTGAGAGCCTGTAGTGATTGGTGCTGGGGCATGGTAAGCTTGGGGTTCTTGAGGCGTTGGGAAGACTGTATGATAGTGTCTTGGATTGGATGAGAGCGGCTGTGGAAAGAAAAGGCTGGGATGCTGGGTGGTTCATTGGGCTTGGAATGAGATAAGACTGGTGGGGGCAATTGTAGGGAGGGGTTGGAATGCAACTTTGTTTAGCGGTGTCTTGTCATATGCATCAAGAGAGTTGGGGAGAGGATTGGATACACCAAAACAATGATGAGGGTCATCAGGGCAGTATGGGTATTGGGGTAGTGATGGGACGGCAGTGATAAGGAGAACAGAGGCTGCTTTGTTTCAAATTGCTGTTTGGAAATTGTTATCTCCAATTTTGGTAGACAATGAGTAGAGGAGCAGCGCTTGGTGGTGTGAGACTTTTGATGATTCCTTTGTGTCTGCAGGAAGATTCTTGAGGAAGGGGTAATTGGAATGATGGGAAAGGAACTGGGCAACAGAGCCAGATGGCTGCTTCAGTTTGAAGAGATCGACTGTGTTGCTTGCTCGGAAGAGTGTGATGACAGTTTTGCTGGGTGATGGAGCATGGAAATGGCCTTTTTGATTGTCAGGCCCTCGGTGATTCTGTCGTGAAGGCAAATAGAGTCCTGGGGGAGAGAGTCGCAGTGATGGGCGAGGGTAAACGTGACAGAGCCAGATGGCTATTTCGGTTGAAGAATTGACTGCGTTGCTTGCTTGTAAGGTTTTTGTTTGATGACTTTACTGGGGGATGGCAAGGAAGCCGCCTGTTTGTTTGTCGAGTCGTAGATATATCACCGTAAAGGCGAGGAGAATCGTGGAGGAAGGAGTCACAGTGGTGAGAGTAGGGTGGATGGCAGAAGACTGCCAAATCATCAGTGTTGCTCTTTTGGATCTATTTCGGAGCCATCTTCTTGAGCAGATGGGACTAGGCAGCAGCGCTTGTCACGGACAAATCATTGGTGCTTTCGTTGCATGTTACGGCAAAAGTAGTTGGAAGAGGGAGGGGCTGGCAGCAGCAGAAGAGGCGGAGAGAGGAGGCAAGAAAGTATATTCGATGTTACGGCGGGCGGTGTAGAGCAATTTCGGGCGCGTAACTTTGTGAGGGGGGTCGTTAGGCGATGGTGATTGATGCTGTGCGATCGGTGGTGATCCCGACGGAGAGGAAGGAGGGATTGGTGGTGGGTTGAGGCAAGTTGGCGGCAGTAGTGGCGGCGGAAATGTTTTGAGTGAGTTGAGAGGAGATTGTTTTTGAAGAGAATTGATGCTCATGATTATTTTTAAGCGACAGGAATTGGTATGTTTTGATTGGTGATTGATTTTTACTGGTTACATGGGTTTTTGTTAGTGTTTTGACTTACGGATGACGCCTCTGAAAAAATGTGATGATTGGACCATTAGGAAGTACGGTGATCGTGTTGATGAATGCAAAGCGAAAAAGCTTCTCCGAAAGACTTTCAGATCTGACGGCATACCAGGAGAAACACGAGCATCTAAGAGTGAAGAAGACCGAAGACCTGGGCCTTTATGAGTTTGTTAGAAGGGCCAGGCAGTCACAAAACAATCCTGGAAAACCTAAGATGAAGCTCACAGATAGCTCCAGAGCTTCATTAGATGCACTTGGATTTGAGTGGACCATTAGGAAGTACGGTGATCGCGACGATGAATACGTACAAGCAAAGCGAAAGAGCTTCTCTGAAAGACTTTCAGATCTGACGACATACCAGGAGAAACATGGGCATCTAGATGTGAAGGAGATGTAAGACCGGGGCCTTTATGAGTTTGTTAGAAGGGCCAGGTCGTCACGAAACAATCACGGAACACACAAGATGAAACTCTCTGATGAAGATAGCTTTGGTAGATACAATTAGGATCAATTGGACCAAGATGAAGTACAGGAGCGCCATCAAATCATTTGATGAGAGGATGGCAGATTTGAGGTCATGCAAAGAGAAATATGGATATCTACATGTGAAGAAGAATGAAGACACAAGTTTGTATCTATATTGCGCAACGGTCAGATGGCCACAAAATAATCCAGGAAAAGCTAGCATTAAAATCACTGACGACCGCATAACCACCTTAGAAAAACTTGAGTTTGACTGGAGCTTTGCAGTGCAAAAGACAAACATCACCAAAACAGTTGACTAGGGGACCCACAAAGTTGGATTACTGAGCATGCCGTAACATACATAGACAGTGCCGTCCACTTGCAAAATTTCCGTTCCCAGAATACCAAACCAAGCACAAACCCTGACCCTTTGTATATTGTTGTTTGTTCCGCAGTTGCTTTGTAGGGGATGGTCAATCCCAAGGTGGCCTTAGATTCTAAGGCCACTGTGGCGATAAAGTAAAAGCCCTGAGCAGTGGGCCACGTGTGCCTTGGCAAGGTTACCGGCCAAATCCAGGGCTCATACCACTTGAGCTCGCGGTCGATATTCCTGTGATGTGTTTTATTAAAAAGATAGATGGCTGGGGGGGTTGAGTGAGACGGTTGGTAATTATTTATTACAACAGAATAAATGAATTCACGATTTATTTGCAGTAAATCAAGTGCAACAGTTGCTTTTGAATAAAATTAGGCAATTCCCTGCGCTGAAAAGTACTCACCTTTGCGTTTGCGGGTAGTTCTTGGGGTTTTGCGGGACGAAATGCCTGCGTCAAAGGAGGAAGGGGTTCCGAATTGGTCCAATCGACCAGCATTCGATTTTCGATGCACCACGAATTGCTGCTTCGACGAGTGGTTTTGATGCATGGATGCGCTACCGCGGAGGTTGCTGCAGCTCCCGCGGCACTGCACTCTTGCGCCGGGATCAAAAATGCCACAGACGGAGTGGTGTGGCACTCCCGGCGGCGTGGGGGTGGTGGAAAGCACCAACGATGGCTTGGGGAGGCATGATCCGGGGCAATGGCGGCCATGGCGTTGCAATATTTGAGGTTGATCGTGGTCGATCTTATGAGGAAGTGATAGCGTTTCGGTAATCGTTGTCACGAACGTAAATTATTTGAACAAATTAGGTGACCGTAATTTTTCGTGCACCTTGAAATAAAATAATAATAGCGAATACATTTCGCTACGCGCTAGATTCGCCATCTGATGGCAGCAGATCGAGTGGCTTAGGTTGCGAGCTCCAAAAGGAATGAGCTAAATTTGTATTATTGAAAAAAACTATTTGATTATTGAGTTCCCACATGGTGAAATCGATTTTAATATTTTTCGTTTTCATTTCTGTTACCCTAGAGAAACGTGTTCTCCTTGAAAAATGCATCATTTTGATAGTTTTTACACTATCAGAGGCCTAGCAGAAGCTGAGAAGAGACATCGCAGATAGGCTGACCCTGCACTTACCCTTGGAAGCAGCTGACACAACATCCTGGAAGTTGGAGGTTAAATGGCTCCAGGCGTGATATACGCCGCTTGCAATATTGGTGTTCGCTCTGCTGTTGGATAAGAGGTTGGCCCATAGGCGTTGGGAGGGGTGATCAAATGATCCTTCTCCTAAAAAATTGATGATGGGTGTAATGTGTAGACGCCCCGGTAGACTTACATTATTGGGATCCTTCCTGTCAAGGAGGGGTAGCAAGCTTTGCACCATTGCACCGACGTATTGGTAGAAGATCTTCGAGGACAGATCTTACAATCATTAGCAGACACAACCTCGAACAACAGCCTCGCGCTATCTAACACCAAAAACAACACAATGACAAAAAAAAGCCAACTAACAGCAAACGACCGACCAAGACAAAATCAACCAATCTAAACAAACCAAAGTCTCTCAATCTTTTTTAACAGGCAGCGGACGCCTTAGCTTGGATGTGCTCTTTCTACTATGATAATAGAGCAGCCCAAACATAGCTCGACACATGATGGGCTGCAAATCTATGATTATGACGGTGCATTCTCGGTCGAAGCTATCAATTGAGCAGCCACATGCAACAAGTTCAGAGCAGTGGCCGGTGGGACCGGTGGAGGCACGCCAAATTCAAACTTTTGGCATTGACTTCCACAAATTACGACATGGCCAGATCCCGAATCTAGTTTATCATTGTCAGCTCTTCTCCCTTTGGACTTTGGAATGCACTCCGGGCTGAATGATGAATTCCACAATCCCAAAGGGAACTAAACCATGAGGCCTGATGATGCAAATCTTCCGTGCTTGCTTCTATCAACGTGGTTCGGTTGTCAAAATGGAAAAAAATGACTGCTTCTGAGTTCTGAGCTCCAAGGTAGGGGATGTCTGTGTCTTCGTGCAATTTGACAAATAACCCACACCTCACTGGACAACAAATAATAGCAAGACAACAAAGCAGTTGTGACAAGCCAAAAAATGCACTATCGCTCGTCCTGTACTGTGATGGTTACAGTTTGTGCATAATGGCATACAATAGACCAAAGACATTTATCATATGGGGGAGGGAGGAGGTACGTTATCCATTATTTTTACTATCATACAATGCTAAGGCTATTATCAATTGTTCACTCGCCTGTTGCCGTGGCACATAAAATTCGTCCGTGGTAGTTAGTGTTTTATGTATTGTCGAAGGGGTGTACTGATCCGTGGGGAGTGTGCAGCATACTCCTCTTATAGAAGCAAGCTGGTGTGGGGGTACGCCTTGGGAGATACCGGCACCGATGACGATGGATCCTGCTGATGATTTTGAAGGAGACGAAGTCATATGGATGAGTTTGTAAAATGATGGCACAGAAAACGACGGGGAGCAAGGCGGGTGAGAAAAGTAGGAAATTAGGGATCATGGAGGCAACGCTTGCTTTCAGCTGAAAACTGAAGCCGTTGCTATTGATTGGTGTATCCACCAAGTCGCGGCTTCCATTAAACGCAAAGGATGAGATGTTGATGATGCCAATGCGTCAGCCAAGGGGGTGAGATCATGATGCTGAAATCCGATGGCATCGCAAAGTTAGGGCAAGTAACGTTGTTTTGACGTTGTACGATCATGGTTTTTGAGCCAGTCTACCAGAGGGCAAGAGGGAAGAAGAGGAGTAATTCAAAGTTGCCTTGTTTGCATATTGAGCCGGCAGGTAAAAGAGTTGCAGGTGTTTGTTCTGTTCTACTCAATGTGAGGATACCATGATGGAGTGTGTGTGTCATTTTGTCTTTTCACTCTACTGAGCTATTGTGCTGTGTTTGTTGGGGTCCTTAGAATCAGCCAAAACAGCTCAGTTTGTTGGTATTGGGTATTGTTGGCAATACCACCTCCTTTTTTGCCTCACTTGTAGAATTTTTTTTCTTTTGAGTAGCACTTCCTATGGGTCCAATAAATGCGGACTGCAAGCTTTGCCTCAATCCGGTGGATGGTAGATGAGTTATCCTTATTACGGTTTCTGAGATCGCAACAATAATTTGAGTTACGGGGTCCTCGTTGGCTCCATAATATGAGCCTGATCGGTGCCATAGCAGAACACTGGGCCTCACCTCCATTCGGCGAATGGTTCACGAGTTTTGTCTGTTTTCTGTTTTTGGTACCTATGGATGTTGCTAATAGTTTGGATGCCTTTTTCTTTGCACAAGGCCTGTATTGGTCCTATTGGATGTGGCTGAAGGTGATGATTATAACACAAAATCATGCATGATGGGATTAAGCAAGGATGTTCGCTCATTTATCATGGTTTATTCTGACCCGTCAGACAGTGCTTGTTGTGCTCTTTCTAGAACGCATCTCATATCTGAGTCCAACATGTTTTTGCTGAGTAACGCATACAATAATTTAATTATCAAATCATGACTTTGAACTGCTGTTGGCGAGCATGAGCTCTGCTGACCCTGCTCTATTAAATTTTGCTCATTCTTTTTCAAAGGCAATATGCATCTTTGGATAATGACACCATAATCAGGATATGTGGACTGCCTTTTGGTATGTCCATGACTAATGCTATAAATCAGTAATAATTACCTGAACAAATGGTAAATGATTACAGTTAACATTGCATAAAATGCATTTCTTTAATTACCACAAGGGCCTTTTCCCTCTCCCATCCGATCAACAACAGAGATGAAAATTCAGCGCTTCACTCGATTTTCACTCTACTTCCTCGCCGTGTCATAATTCTCAACAAACCAATCCACCGCCTTCTGCACACCCTCCTCCATACTCGTAAACTTGTAATCCGGTCTCAACCCCCTCAACTTCTTATTGCACGCCGTCTTCTTAAACTGTCCATCGGCCTTGTCCGTATCGAACACCACCTCCCCCTCAAACTTCATCGCCTTGGCCACGGCAAGCGCCACATCCTTAATCGGCACCTCGGCCGACTCATCCACCGAAAGCGTAATGGGATCGGGAGAGTGATAATCGCGCATGACCCATACGGTGAGCTCGGCCAGGTCGAGGGAGTAAATGAACTGTCGGAGGGGAGTCCCCGATCCCCAAATGGTGAAGGGAGTGCCGTTCTTCTTGGCCATGTAGCACTTGTGTATGAGGCCGGGTATGACGTGTCCGTTCTGGATGTTGAAGTTGTCGTGGGGTCCGTAGATGTTGGTGGGGATGATGGAGGTGAAGTTGCAGCCGTATTCCTCAGCGTAGGCTCGGTTCATGGTGTCGATGAGTCGCTTGGCGTAGGCGTAGCCCTCGTTGGAGGGGTGGGGGGGTCCGTCGTGAAGCATGGTTTCGTCGATGGGGTAGGAGGTCTTGTCGGGGAAGATGCACGTGGAGAGCATGGAGACGAGTTTGGTTACCTTGTGGATGCGGCAGTTTTCCATGATGTTGTCGTTGATGAGCGTGTTTTCGCGGTAGAATTCGACCTGTATTTAGTTGTTGTTCGAAGAAAGATGAAATGGTGTAGTTTTGTGAGCTGTCATGTCGTACAACATTGTAAGAAAGGCAAGTGAAGCAGATCATAGGCAATCCACAACACAGTTAAGGTCCAGCCAAGATCCATCCGCCACACTATCTAGCCAAATTCGAAATCGGTCATGGTCGCAACAGAATCACAAGCTTGTAAGCGCAGCAACAGCTCAAAAACAGATGGACAAATCAAATCCAAAAGGACAAAGCAACCATCTACCACGTACAATACCAATAACAAAGAAACTTTTGGTTTTTCAACAGATTTCAACCCTTAAATTGAATTTTGATACACATCCAATGACAACTTGCTATACCCCGTCAGGGCACTGGGTTTTTCAACATTATGAAGCTTATAGCTGTGGGGATCACAATCGTGTTCCCCCTTTCGCGCACGAGCATATATTTCAAAGTTGGAAAGAAAAAGTGTCATGCACAAAAGCTACCCTTTTGTGCTCTCTCCGAACAGAGTTGTGATCGATAAGGCAAAGGATCCATCAATAAATGATCAAGAGCGGGTCTATCTCTCCACACTTTGACACTTGTTGTTCTTTCAACCACTCCATGACCCGTGACCTGATGTATGTATCTCACCCACCGGAAAGGATGATATTATTGTACAATCATCTATTCTCGAATTGTACCTGTTTCCGAAACAGTCACACACCGAATTCCAAAGAAGAAATCCTTCACCAGGAAAGACATTGAAATGTACGAATATACCAGCTCGTTGTACGATTCTCCAGCGCCAGACATCAAACGATTATATTTGACATGTCGTGACAAAAGGTGAAATGGTCACAACAAATTATTCGTCGTGATTTTCCCCTTCTGTTACAACGAAGATGGAAAAAGAAGATCGAAAAAAAAGAGTGCCTTCCATGAAATAAAGAAAGAGTTTCCCCAACCATTATATTTATTCCACGAGAGAAAGAACATCATGAAAAAGAAACATTCTCCCCCCGTCGCAACGTTCCTCCGATGGCAATTTGGGACATTGTACATTATATATTATAGTGTATGCCGGTGTATGCTGGCTGGTGCAAGTTGCTAAAAATCCCAGTTTCGTAACAAATTATGATATCGCAAAACACTTTCATTCCAACAAACCAATAAAGTACGAGAGTGAACAAATCAACGAACCACCAACGATGATCACCCACAAACAACAAAAGACACGAACCACCTAATGAACAAGAACAACAATAAATAATAAAGAACGAACGCACCTTCTCCTTCATATTAGCAAACAGCCCTCCAACCTTCGCCGCCAAATGAATCACGTGCGTGGGCTTCCACTTATCGAAGATCGCGTCCGTCTCCGTCCTCACCCTCAAATCCCCATCCTTCGAGGAAAGGAACACCCACGACTCTCCCTCCAAGGCGTGGGCGTCGGTGTAGGATTTGATGGCCTGGCCGACGAGGCCGGATCCTCCGGTGATTAGGATTGTCGATTTCATGGTGCCGTTTACGTCGTGTTTGGTCATTGTGTGATATTATATTGATATATTGATATTGATTGTTCTGTATTGTTGGATATTGTTCGCGGCGGGCGGTGGCTGGCGAGAATATTATTATTATTATGGTGCGCTGACTATTATTCGTGAGAGGATCGAGGGAGATGATGAATGATACGGCGAAGAATGATCCTGTGGCGGAAAGATGAGAGTAGTATGTATGAATGACCGAATGAATGATGCGGCGGCGGCAATCTCGATGAATTTGAAAATGAATGACAGCACCACTACATACAACTGCTTGTTGGCTGGTTTGTGGTTGTCGGGGCTCGCTTTGTTCACTTTGTCGATCGGGGCCAGTTCAGATAAATCAAGGGGATGATACTCAGGGCATAGATCATAGATTGCAGATCCAAACTGCGAATCTAACTAGGTACCTAGTAGTAGTGATATTATTTAGACATTCATAATGGTAGAAGATCGTAGTCATTTTAACCCTGATACTGTTCCCTTTATGGCCATTATGGGTATCTTCTGAGATCTTCCGACAAAATCTTTTAATCGTAAAACGTGCGGTTCCGGCGGATGCCGGCGGGCTTGGCGCCAAATTTCAGTGGCTCTGGATTTTCTGTGACTCCTCTTGTGACTTGCTTGTGACTGCGTATGTGCACACGTACGTACGTACGACAAGTGTGACAGAATAGGATGTCTACATACGTAGGAAGAGGGAGTGGGAATAATATGTAATGACTTTGGGTCATTGATAAATTGGTCATGAGCGAGATGTGATAAAGATAAACCTGTATGTATGTAAAGATAAACCTGTATGTATGTATGTTCTTGTAGTCATTGAAGAGGTCATTCCTTGGTCATTATTGTGGTAGTGATGATTGAACCACCACGCCCCACACAACTCAGCCCCAGACTGACAGTATGCTTTTATGCTTACTTAGGAATGAGGAAAAGTGGGCTTGCCCCCCCAGATATTGGACATTCTATCTACTGAGAATGCCCCCTAAAAAGGATTTATCCCCACCTTTACAGGAATGGTCATGCTGCTACAGGGTT
Source organism: Detonula confervacea (assembly GCA_036939415.1). Classification (NCBI taxonomy): domain Eukaryota; phylum Bacillariophyta; class Thalassiosirophyceae; order Thalassiosirales; family Thalassiosiraceae; genus Detonula; species Detonula confervacea. The sequence continues at coordinate 10,914 of JALLAS010003354.1, forward strand.
AGAGCTCCAGACCAGTCCTCCTCAAGTCAGATATGCGACCACCATCCCATAGATGTTATGGTGGTAGACCTGTATTTATTTATCATAATACTAGCATCATACTTATTCAAAATAGTGCTACTGTTTACATCCATACCAATACAATGCAGTCTCAGAAAATGTTGAACCTCACAATTGAATGGAAACATACAATACAATAGTACAATGGTTAGAACTGTGTCATCCCTTCATTGGCCTTATCTGCATTGGAAAATGATGAAGGAGCTATGTTGGTCAAAACATCTCTCCACTCTTTTGGAACAATAGCGGAACAGAACCAATGATATAAGATATAAGTCCTCCCATGCTTTTGGCAACAAGTTTCCACTTGCCAACCTGAGATACATGCTAAAATAAGAGGTGCATTAACATCTAAATGCTATTGCTG
>JALLAS010003380.1:0-11047 GCA_036939415.1 Detonula confervacea
TTAGTTGTGACAAACGCACTATCGTTTACGAGTAGGCGTGACGCTCTTCCACCAAGTTAAGTGATGCTGTATATATATGTTCTAACATACAACAAAATCTTGTACGATTTATGATATATGGTCTTGCGAAGTTCTGTATGGACAGGCTCTAAGGCCAAGGGCTCGACTGCCTCAATATCCATCCCTGCGCCCGTGACTGAGAGGGGCTGGCTAGCAATTCTGCTCCCCGAGCTCAATCCACCTGCCCACCCATTCATATATGTGTATGGTTGTGTTGTACGCCAAATTTGGCATGGAGGTGGCTCCATGCATCTGTGTACAGCGTGTTGGTATGCTTATTGGCCAATGCTGCGTAACAAAAAAACACGATTGACAGTATCAGATGGTTTAGGCTGGTCCAGTAGTCCTTCTATGATGACCTTCCTAGGAGTCTTATCTATAGGCCTTGTAGATCTTGTGCATTGCTTGTGGGCCACTTCGTGTGTCCTTTCAAAGTTGCTGGGGTGTCTTGTAAGTAACGTGTCACTGCTGTTGTAGTAATTCCTGGCCGCTTTCACAGTTGGTTGTAGCATATTACTTTTATAGGTGACTTGGTGGGGGGATGGCTAAACAAACATTAGTGTAGATACTTTACTCTTGCTCTTGCTGCGGGCATGGTGTATGTGTTGTATACCAGTTCATGTTGTTTCAAGGGGGGTCGACCATCATCAAAAGGTCATATCTATCACTGCAATGACGGGAGTTGCTCTTGGGGGCAATGGCTAATACCCATAGTCCTGTGCTCTTGTTTCTTATACCACATAGGACAAGTTCACTCCTATGATAAACGCTGTACTCTTCACTATCAAAATATATTGTACATCCTACATTGCAAAATGTCTTGATTGAGGTGAGGGACGAATGTGCAAGGCCTTATACAATGTGAACCTCTGTCATGTCTGCTGTACAGGTACTATGATGGACGATTGGAGCAAGTGGCTCGATGCTTCAGAAATTGAAGCCCAACATACCAACCTACCTGAAGGATAGCCAACAAGTCCTAGATGAAGTGAAGCATCTCCGACTGCCACCAAATGCAAAGCTATTCACCTTTGATGCAGTTTCAATGTACAATAATATTGACACTGAACATGCAATCAGAGTGATCAGCTGGTGGTTAAATGACATGGACGAAAAGGGACAGCTACCAGCAAACTTTCCGCTGGAAGCTGTGATCCATGCAATGAAGTTAATAATGAGAAATAACCTCTTCAAATGGGGAAGTCTCTACTTCCTTCAACTCATTGGTACCGCTATGGGAACTTCATCAGCGGTTATGTGGGCTACGCTCTACTATGCGTACCATGAAGTACACAAACTAATCCCGTCGCATGGGACTTCGTTATTGTATTTTAAAAGATTCATCGATGATATCTTTGGAATCTGGATGGGGAACTCAACAACAGACTGGGATAACTTCTGCAATGACGTCAACAACTTCGGTATCCTGAAATGAGACATCAAACAGCAACAACTATCTACGACAGTAAACTTCCTCGACCCCACCCTTACCATCAACAACGGTACAATCACCTCAAATACCTACCAAAATGAGATGAACCTATATCTCTACCTCCCAGCCACATCAGCCCACCCTCAGGGCTGTATTAAAGGCACAATCTACGGCTTAGTCAGACAATACTACAACCAGAATACCTACCAGAAAGACTATGTCCACATCGTAGGCCTATTCTACCGCCGCATCTGCGCCAGAGGCTGGGACCCTGCCTTTGTCAGAAACCTCATCACAGAGGCATCAACACGCATCGAAAATGCATCAACTGCACAACAAACTGCACCACCTGCACAATTAAATGCAAACAACAGCACACGAATTGCAGATGCAATCTACCTCCACTTCCAGTTTCATCCAAACGACATCTCACGCTGCCAAATTCGTGCTATCTACGACGAGCACCTCGCCGAACAATTTCACAGTACACTTGGAATCAAATGAGCAATAGTTGCCTGCTCCAGGCCGAACAATATAGGAGACCATGTAACGCAAGCTAAGCTTCATGAAGCCGCTGGCAGCACTGCGTCCATCATCATGGGGGAGTACAATCTTGGATCGAATCAATAGCACTCCCCCAAATTTCTCTCAATGTCTTACCGATGCCTCCAGCATCTCCTTGACATTGAGAGTCTTCTGCAAACTCTTCAAACCCACAATAGATACCCCAATCTGGATCTTCACAATAGTATGATAATAAACGTTCATGTTGATGTTTACTTCTGTTCCACTGTCATTGTCTATGTGAAATGTTAATCCATCCGCAGCTAAATGTTCTTCGTGTTTGTTTTGGACGGCGAACATTAATCCTTTGGACAGAATGTTCTCTTCTGGGGCTTCAACAGCCACCGGTAGATTATAGCTGTTAATACGGCGAGCAATCGATTTTACGGTTGAGGGCATGGCATTAACAGGATTCAGAGTAAGTACATGTTAGAAAATAAAAGTGAACAAGACTATGAGAGAGTGTACTAGTTCCTACATAGGATACTGGCACGACAGACGTATAATATCTTGTGTTATAGTGAATCGCGATTCAAGTGAAAAACAAGATGATGAAAGTAGCTGGCAACAACGTGATAGACGTCTTGACGCCAGCATTGCACACCACTCCAAGAGTGATGCCAATGCTGGGCCTTGAACGTTGGTCCACACGTTGACACGGATGGGTTGTATCCCGTATACCAACATCAAGTCTTGTATGTTTGAACGGTTTGTAATTTTTGCGATTTGCTAAAATTACCTAGCTAACTACGAACAAAAGCTACGATAGCTGGACCAATGAAACTAATGTTGATTTGGAGCAACTGACCGTTGAACTTCCATCAATTAGCATTCGATGTCCACTCAAGCTTCCCCGGATAATTTTGACTTGACATTATAGCCAAGACGCTCGCCTTTCCAAAACGGTGCCCCACACCTACTAATTTGCAAGATCACGCAAGATTGCGAGCTTGCAAGGAGGCTTGTTATTTAATTGGTTGCACATATGCAACCTTGCCTGGAATCCTGTTGAGTGCATGTATCTGATGACGGCGGACCGGTGTGTTATTTAGATACATCAAAATGATTTGGGACGAGAAGATAATATGTGAGAAGAGATGGATGCACAACAAAGCTCAAAGATGAACACGCATTATTCGCACTACAGATAAGATAGAGTAGGCATGTGCCGACGCAAGCCATCAAACTCAGCCCAAGCAAGACACTCTTGACTACCAACCCGATGGAATTCATTATGACGCCCACCCCCATGAGCAACGCTCTCGAACATTTCATATTGCCAATGGAATTGCTGAAGACAAACTTGTTCGTCCTTATGTCAGTTGAGAGGACTGTCGCAATTCAAGTGTTGATCACTCTATCGATTTGTGATGGCTTGATCTATATCGATTGGGAGCTCCCTCGTGCTCGGCCTACGATGAGTGAGAGCTGTGAGACGAAGCCGACGAAGCAGAGTTATCGAGGGAACATCACAATATATCGAATGTCAATGCGAAGACAGTCCTGGCTGTGAAATATAAAGCAACACACATGGAAATATTAGACCCAATCTCTTTTCAGATACACATGCATAAGCATGCATACCATCATACCATTCCTAATTATCTCTCTTTTTCTAATTTTTTCTCTCTCACACACTCTCTCTCTCTCTCGCTCTGTCTCATATCAGAGAGAGAAAGAGAGAGAGATGAGAATGATGGTGCCTGCTATGAGATAAGATACCTGTGCTAGCGCTGGCAGGAACATCATGTAACCGAAGAGGAGCGTAGCTGCAAATATTGTTCCGCGTGCCTCCTCAAACCTCTCCAAACTATTTCTCTACATGGAGATGTGCCCAATCAACAGAAGTTCTGACAATAGCAACAGTAGGTGCGCCAATACAATGCAAACACCCGGCCCCAGGCATTCAATACAGTTAAACATGAGTCTCAGAATGATATTATGGAGAGCTCACCAACAATGTATTGTTGGACTCGTTTCATGTCAGAACATTAAATTGATTAATCAACACACACCAAATATGCATTCTCTACAAACACAAGAAATTTATTGTAGTATGTGTTCTATTTTCCTTTATTTGTACAAGTAATCTATGCAATCATGCTGTGTCAGATNTGTGTTCTATTTTCCTTTATTTGTACAAGTAATCTATGCAATCATGCTGTGTCAGATGTTGACACCACAATCTACTGAGAGAAGTGCTCAAGGATTCCCTTTCCATCAACAGCCTCCTGCGCCAAGAATCCGGCTGCAGCAAGCATGGCAAGACGCCCATTCTGAAGCTCCTTTGTGATCATGAGGTCAAGCTCCTCGGGATCATCAGGCTTCAAGCCAAGAGGATCAAAGTTAATATCTCCAGGGTAATAATCATCCCTCAAAAGTCCTGGCTGATCATAAGAGGCATCAGCGGGGTCGACCCATCCAATCTGAGCACGCTGGGCTTCGGCAGCTCCAATGAAGGTAATGATCAAAGCATCCCATCCATCAGGCACCTGGGTGAAATGGGTGATGGCAGGGCCAGAGATCTGAGCATCGAAGAGGAAGGAGCTTCCCTCAACAGCTTCTCCAACAAGGAATCCCAAGGTGGCGAGCATGGCGACGCGTCCGTGCGTGACCTCGGCTTCGCGGTAACGCTTCAATGTCTTCTCGTCGGCCTTGGCGGCGAATCCGAGGGGGTCGAAGAATCCCATGGGGGAGAGGGCGCCCGGCATGGTGTCGGCGGTGAAGGCGTTCATGGCGGTGGAGGTGGCCTTGGTCGTGGCGGGAGCGAAGGAGGCGGCGGAGCCGACGAGGAGGGAGGCGGTGATAAGCTTCATCATTTTAATTTTGTTGTGGAGTTAGATAAATGTGTGCGGGGTTTGTGCAGGATTGATATTGTGGGAAAGAATGAGAACAATTGCAGAGGAGAGATTTTGGTGAGATCGGTGGCTGGACGGAAGATGACGACAGAGATGATCGGTGTTTGTGCAGGTTTGTGCGTTCCTATCGTATCGTACCTCGCTCATGCATTTGACGTGTTTAAGATCTCAGTCATGAGTGAAAAGATCCACCTATACTGAATCTACGTAGGATTTAGATGGGTGGGTCACGACTGACTCATTCATTCATTTTGCGTCCTCTCTGCTCGGGCGGCGGCCCGCGTCATTCATCACATCAGGGGACTTTGAGGATGACCGTTCGATTCTCCTTTTTTCCGAACTCCTGTGACAGCTATTTCGTACACTTTTGGCTAGCGTAAAGTACTAAAATAGTTTGGTTAAGAGTCTAATTCGACCCGTACTCGGCCCAGTGGGATCGTGGTTTTTGTGATTTTTGTGATGTGCTCGGATCCGCAAAATCCTAGAATCCTCCACCGCGCGGCATCCCCCCCCTATCTATCACGGGAAATCACTAGCAACAACCAATCTATTAGCTCACAACTGCTCAAGTAAGATTGGCAATGGTGACACTGTCGAATGTCGAATACACCGTCGCAGCTTCCCCGCCGGTCGCACGCAATCCGCCCGTCCTCGCTGTGTACGCGAGCCACATTCGTCGCATGATTTGTCCGGGCGACACAGTCCGTGTTGCCAACGCTCTCGATTTTGCTCAAAATCTCGATTTTGCTCTCGATTCTGCTCTCGATTCGTCATCTTCGACCCTCTGCCGTGCACTCGACATTGCTGATCAAGTAACCGCATCACAGTCCGCCATACTGGCACATCCCGTCAATCATGGCCATGACAGCACCTGTCCCCTCATTCTCATCCAATTGATCATCTCCCAATCCCAATCTGAGCACCTCCATCCAGGTGCAATCTGGCCAATTACAAATGATGAAACCAGGATGGCAACACGGGGATTGACCCAAGTTGCACACACTAATTGTGTGCTCTGGATTCACCCAGAGATGGTAATGGATATTATCACTGTCTTCCACACCAACCAATGTTCCAATCAAACTTATGGAGCAGTAGCAGGAAGGGAGAATGCATTTTATACATGTTCAAATGCATTATTTGATCATGATGATTGTGATTCTAATATCCATGTGCTGGAGGATCTCTCTGCTCACCAATACTATATTTTTGGGCCCTCCACCAACAGTTCCAACCCTTCCATTGTGACAGAAACAGAGAGGGATGTTGAGACAAAGTATTATCTCCATCAGATATTTCAGAAGCTGCTGATCAAATTGGGAAAGATTGGAGGTACTGCAGTTTATACCGGCCACCTTTCAAGATCTGATTGGAGTCACTTATCCTCTCGCCTCGGCAAACTCGATCCATCGTTGATCCCTCTTTCAAGTGCCATCCAATCAAAAGACACCGCACAAGCCATACTCCATGGTGATCTATCTCTTGAAACTAAGTTCATCCCCACCACCCACACTTCAATAACTGTCAAGACTCCTTCACAATTCGATGCCATGAGGAGTTGTTTCTCGCGATCAATTGGTATAGGAATCAAGAAACGGCCACCCAACAAAACTGATCGCAAGGAAGGTCGTCGAGTCTTTAATCTTCAGCGTGCCGATATTGTTAATCTTGTTGATATGGACCTAGCGGGTTTAGACGACAATGCTGTGAACAATGACTGGTTTCCCGATGATGCAGTCCAGCAGCATCTCTATTTTAATAGTCAGCGCAATTACTGTCGATTCCGGTACGATCAACGATTACGAGAGATTCGTGTTACGATCAAGGCCATGGCTATCAAAGTCGGTAATTGTGATGCTGAACCTTTTATTAACTTCCTCGAAGACAATGGCATACCGTGGGGACAAGATGAAGAGGATGAAGATGAAATAGACCCCGATGGATTGAGGATCCGTCGTGGTGTGGTAATTGATGATGAAGTGTGGATGATCGCGCATGTTGACCGTGGGAACGATACTGTGAAACTAGTGAATGACGATCCTGAGTTGGGTCAGACAATGGATGTTACAATTAAAGAAGCTTGTGAAAATTTACTACCTGGATAATAAATATTAACAATGCACATTTAATTAAATATCGATATACTATCTACGACCAATCGTCTTCGCCATCTTCGTCATCCATCTCTGTAATTTCTTCCAATATTGTACCTGAACCATAATCATCTTCTCCAAACGCATCCACGAACGAGCCAAAACGCAAAATGGTCTCAGCGAATGCTTTCGTATCAGCATTAGTATCCTTTGTAATAAAAGGAATACGCTTCACATCTCCATACTTCACGTCGAATGCATCTCTGTGACCCAGGTGGTGGAAGAGACGATCGAGGTAGCCATACCGCCATAGCATATCACGAGCCATGGTGTACATAACTGGAGCGAGCTTGCTGCTTCCTCCCTTACCACCTCCTTTCTGGGAGTTGTTATGGAACGACCGCTTGAACCTACTGTTCACATTCTCCCAACCTTGCTGAGATAGAAGGTACAAATTTTTGTACTTCTCGAGGAAGTAACTGAAATGCCCACTACGGAGAATGTGATAGTAGTTCGTCATCCCATCGCGACCTGTGAGAGCACAGTAAACATCACAGAATTCATCTGCACTCAGCTGGAAGCTATCCACCATATCTTGATCAAACTCCTCCTTGGATTCTAACTTCTCCATAACCGTTGCCAACAATTCACAAGCGAGGATCCATTCATTCGTGTACTCAACCGGGTAGTCACTCGTACACACCCTAGCAAGATGAGTCAACCCAGCGAGAAACTTCGTTGATGAATGTCCAGAGAGTTTGACATCACCAAGCTTCTTCACATCCTTCTTATCCAAAGGCACTCTCCACTGTCCATTCTTCGCATTAGGGGTAGTTCGTCCCAAGATATCTTTGTTCACGACGTCCTCTACTCTAGCGCAGTATTCATCAAACTTCGTTCCAGTTGAATTCTTACGCATCCCAGCCAGAATAACTTGTTGAATAAACTTCTCAAGCTTCCGCATTTTGGCATGCAATATGCAAAGTGGAAGACAACCCGGATTCATCAACTGTCTAGCGATGGCTTCTTCATTGTTCTTCAGGGCATTGCGATAGGTGCGTACTTTCTTTTGAGTCATCAAACATCCAAGCAACATTGACTGTCTTTCCACTGGGTCTGTAGGTAAATCGGCATTAGCATATCCCCGTAGAATAAGATCCCTCGTAATATTCCTAATGAATGTATCATCCCTTTCACTATTCTCGTTAAGAACATACTCAATGTTCGTGGGATTCTTCTTCTTGTTCACAGCAGTTGGATCAAAACTTACTCGGGACTTCTCTAGAACCTTGTCTGATTCTTCGGTGTGAATCAAATGTCTTGAATAGTCATATAGATGTCGACGATGAAAAGTTAGTCCATCATCAGACACGAGTTCACGAAGAGACACTGTTTCCATCACCTTCTCAAAGTCAGGAGTATAACCGTAGAAGCAATCAACTTGACCCGCAGGTAGCATCTCCCGAACGGTTAGGGTGGCATTCTTGGTAGTTCTTCGTTGGTCTTCGAGGAGTATATTTACCAACTCTTTGCCCTTTCGCTCAAGCTCGGGATTATCGTCAACAGGTACATGTGGGCACCGCTCTCTTCCGTTACGTTTGCACATATCACAAATGTGATCACCACCAACGGATCCCAGCAAATCATGATCACCACTTTGTGTGGAACAGTGTGTGCAAAAGAATATCTTTACTTTGCATGCTCCTCCTAAATCACTCATTTTCTGCTGGAACGATAGGTCACCAGTGCCAACTAGCCCATCCTTCTGAGGAGGTATTGCGACCTCGCCACCATTGGCTGGTAGGCCCTCACTCTCGACCTTCTTTACAAAATCAATTGTGCGTTTGAACGCCTCACTCTTCACAGCCTCAGCCTCTTTCGCCATTACAGCTGCTGATACCACGCAGCAAACATTACTTTGAGCGCCATGAAATATCCTCCTGGTAGTACTATCATCTTCCTCATCAACAATGAAAGAACACAGCAAAGGTTCACCTGTCAGTGGATTGATGGCATCAGTGTCAATAATTTTCAGGCCAAACAAGCTCTGACTGGCAGTGTTGGTACTGGTACAAACAGCGGCGCCATCGCCAGTGAAACCGAACCGTAGCTCGCCACGAAGTGCTTTGTCCTTGAGCTGGAATACATCCAGCATGAATCGGAAGAGCCGCTCGGGATCAAATATAACTTGGTCGTACTCGCATTCTACTAGAGGAGAATGGGATTCATCAATAGTAAATAGATGAGCAACTAAGCCATTAGCTATTTTACGAGCACGGGTGATATTGTGTCGAGGACGCAGCATACTTTTCCCTTGAGGAGGAGACGTTAGACCTACGTCACGCTCGATTTTAGCATATTCGTCAATGCTATTATCATTCGAAGATCCAGCCTTCATGTCAATAGCCTTCAAAATTTGCACAGCATTAAAGATACAGCTCGTCATGCTTCTTGTGATCTTCTCTGAAGCCTTGTCAGAAGCATTCTGGGAAAAGATAGAGCCATTGAAGAGTAGCTCGCCCATGATATCCGCATGCTCGTTCTCATTGTAGTTGGAGAAATGAAAGTCGACATGAGTACGGAGGCCCTTAACGAATGCATCTTTCGATGCTTGTTTTGTCACACGTCCTTTTTGGTCTAGCCCAAGTGCGGCTAACACACAGACAAGGTCGGGATCGGAAATCTTTTTGCTCTTGGTGTTCAAGGCTGCCTTGACAAAGGCTTTCAGATCCTCAGTTCCAAATGGGTCAGGATCAGGAGGATCAAGATCCAATGACCGACTGTCTCCGATTTGGTCTTTTGCCAGGAGCTGTTTGTTGAGCTTGTACATCTCAGCATGGGAGTTGACCAGTTCAAGGCGCAAAGCCTTCTGCGAATCTTGAAGGGTTTTGTTCTTGACCTTGAGCTTGTGGATCGTACTCTCAGATTGAGTCCATGGAGATTGGCCTCTCCTATCAATAGCACGGGCCGGCTCGGCAACATACTTCTCAAGAGCCTTCACTTTACGAATAGGCCTGGAGGGATTTGCCCTAGTGCCTATCCGGGGAGGGACAGCAACCTTGGAGAATATTCTACGACCAACAGCGGGGGAGGGCTCATCATTGCCAGAGGATTCATCGTCCTCTGCAATGGAAGGTAAGGATGTGCCCCCTCTCAACTTTGCTACAGTGGCTAGTCGCAGCTGATCTGCATTTGCTTGGGCACGGGCCTNAACGCTTCAAGGTCTTCTCATCAGCCTTGGCGGCAAATCCGAGAGGGTCGAAGAAGCCCATAGGAGAGAGAGCTCCGGGCATGTTGTCGACAGTGAAGGCGTTCATGGCGGTGGAGGAGGCCTTGTTCATGGCAGGAGCGAAGGCGGCGGCAGAGCCGGCAAGAAGGGAGGCGATAACGAGCTTCATCATTTTGATTGTGTTTGGCTGAGAAGATTATTTGTACAGGGATCGATATTGTGAGAAGATGTAGGATTCGAGAAATCGTTTTAAAGAACAATTGCAGCGCAATATCTATACAGAATACTCCTACCTACTCCTAGATAGGAGTGTGGCTTTGATTGGGCGGGGGTGCTTTGGATTGGCGAGACGTTGGGTGGTTGTGTTGTGAGCCGTGGTTGCGTGCATGACCGGTTCCTTGTTGTTGTGTTGTAAGATCTCAGGCACGAGCGAAAATATTAATCATTATCGTATTATATGTAGGAATCAGTATTACCAAGTCACGATCGATATTGTGAGAAATCCGGCGTGCTTCGGGCGAGACGTTGGGTGGTTGTGAGCTCTAGCCATGGTTGCGATTGCGTGTGTGACGGGTTCCTCATTTGAGACGTGTTGTAAGATCTCAGGCACGAGCAAAAAGATTCATCATTATCGTATCGTATTTAGGAATCACTATGATCGAGTCACGCTAACTCATTCATCGAGCACAAAACACAGCTCATGTTGTGAATTGTAAACACGCCCCACCTACCACCCACGCCCACTCCAAACGAAGTACTTGGACCGGCTCTCTGTAGCACTTTGTACGTAACTTTCTGGTACGTAGTCGGG
>JALLAS010003420.1:0-12001 GCA_036939415.1 Detonula confervacea
AAGAGCGGTCTTGCATTTGTAATCGTGAGAAAAGGTATTAGTGAGGTACCATTGGGGGAGGGATGCAGCTATCTTTACTCTTATCCTGTACTGCTAGCTGTGCAGTGTGGCTGATTTTCTGTAGATCTCTCGCACTTTAAAGTACATTTTGTCTGCAGGAATATTGATATATATTGATATGTATGATCAGAATGGCAGTGATCTGGGATTATATGTGAAGCAGCAACATTAGAGATTGATTGCGCCCTGGAAAGTAGTAGCTTGCATATCCGCCTCCTATCCAAATCTTCTCTCTGCACATATAATGATGAATGACACAAAAATCTCACACTTCATGCTGTCTCGTCAATCACTTCACAAGGCAGCGCGTCAAAAGAAATGGATGAGTGTACGAAGCAAATGTAATGGACCAATGAGATAAATTCGAACGAAGCTAGCTGCAAATCCTAAGTTTTAGATGTGCATGACAGACACGATTCACTGGTAGAAAAGAAAATAGGAGAAATACAATGGTTTATCCGAACGGTAGCAGAAGCCTCCTCGCAGTCCCAAAACGACGTTTGGTTGCAAGAATATTCTCATTCCTGGCGATCTTATGCCATGACATTCGTAGTGGCATTGATTCCACAGCTAGTGCAGTCACAGAGGGTTCACGTAATATTGGCGATCGTATTGATGCTTCAACTGCCACCAATCACATCCAGGCAATAAGCAACCATGCTGATGACCAAATGCCACTCGGTGACACATCCATCCGAATATCATTCTCCCTCCACGATCCGCATTCTCATCCGTTTAGAAAACTATTCTCTTCTCTAACCTGCTACATTGGAGAAGCGACTGATTTGAAGGGCGGCGTCGTTCGAGATGAAAAATTACCCCCTTCGTTGATGTTGGGAGGAGAGTATTCGTCGCCTTTACTAGGCATTCAGCGTTCTGGCGGACGAGTGTTGGATTTCACCACCACCATATCAACCAATCTCAAAATATTGCACATTGGCGATTCGATCACTATTCAAATAGCTCAGGCGTTGGACGAAATGATGATGCTCAAGAATGATACACAATCATCAAAATCATCATCTAATCGTCAGCTACTCTGGGAATCATGGTCGGGAGGCGAAGGTGGCACTCTCCTCTCCCCCACAAGAGGAGGAGGTATCAACGGTGCATGGCGCATCACCGGCCTGCTGTCCAAAGCCAATCAAGGCAAATTCTCGATGGCTTACGCACGGAATACCCACGCGACAGACCTCGGGGGGTTCGGAGGCGGGTGGAACTACGACAAGGTCAATCCGTTTCTGAGACACAGTTATAGCTATGGAGGACGTGATAATATCAAGGTTCAAACTATCGATGCAGTGATCTTTCGCGTGATGCATGGTTGGATGAATGTAAAGGAAATCACTCGAGAGCGTATAATCGAAGCGGCAGAGTTGGCGCACTCCGCACTCAAAGCTAAAACGATCGTGTTCATGACCGTGCCTTTTACGAACAATGTCAACTCAATAGAGATTATGTCGGGTGTGCGTGAAATCAATGCAATGATTTGGGATGTTGCAAACAATTGGCATTTGACGAATAAAGATGGGACGCATGTTCTTGTGATGGATTATGCAACATATGTCAATCATGTCATATGGATGAATGCTCGTCACATTGGATACAATAATGTGAGCAATCCACTTGATGCCGCTGCTGAAGCCAATTCTGGTGAAACAATATTCGGTGAAGAAGGTCGCAACTTTCTCTTGGAGAGAATGAAGAAACCCATAGTATGGCCTCAGTCCATACCCATGGTATGCAGCAAGAAGCCTAGCGCTGAATCGAAAGGAGACTATTGTGATAGAAACATTCTTTCGAGTGATGGGATGCATTTTTGTCCGGAAACAATGGCGGCGAGGATCGGAGCGGGCGTGGCTTGTTTGTTGGGATGTGTTTATAATCGAAGAGAAAGAGGGGTAGGTGACGATGCTGTTTTTGTCGAAGAAGGAAAAGCATTGCCATCATGGCAGAGTAACTCATCGTCCTTTTCTCAGAAGAGGCCCCAGTCATCAATGACGAACATTAGAGCCTGTGAACGGCAGTGCAACGAGCAATTCATGTCAGTGATGCCGGTGAAGGAATCCTGGGTCGATCATTCGAATTCCGATCATCCAATTGCGTTAGCCTCGTTTTCTGATGTTTGACTATTGAATTTCTGGTATGGTAAAGTGGATGAAAAGGTTAATACACCCAGCGAAAAGGCTTGAGTCCCAAGTGTTGCACCTAATTTGTTATGGCTACATCCAACAAAGATGGAGGTATAACCTACATCCCAACAACAATCTTCAACTCATGGGTCGTGCACTTCAACTGAGCAAGACGTGACAAAACAAAAAACAAATTAAGTGATATTGTGAAAGACTTTGAGCGTATTATCAACAGACTAGGCCTCGTACTCTTGGATGAACGAGCTGTTCAAAATAGAAACCAAAACAAGTATGGTGCGCGTCGCTAAACCTTGACCTGTGGTCAGTTGTGAGCCATGTTCAGGACTTGTACAAATCTTCAGCATGGGGCACTCCTTGATGTAGAGCCAATGGAGAGATCAAAAATAAATGTACACAAAAGCAAAAAGGTTGTATTTCAAGCCAACATCTTGCACTTTCTTTTGCTCCAAAAAGATGAGCAATGACTCACTTTCCGGAGCCCTGAGAGATATGAAGCTAAGATGCTTGGGGGGATTTGTGGTGTCTTGGCCAAGTACCTACATACCTACAATACAACGTCAAGCTTCTTTGAGAGAACTGCAACATGGTTTGTAGCTGTTTGTAGCTTTGCATGGGTGCTACACGAACGTGCGTCTGCGCGTGTTTTACACACATGATAGACGCGTGCTTGGCATTAACACAAGGTTGCATTGCAATTCAACATCTTGTTCTTTCTTCTGCTCGAAAAAAATAAGCAATAGCCTGCAATAACCCACTCTTAAACACCTACACGAAGAGAAGATATGGGGATGTGTGATGTCTTGGCCAAGTATGGTAGTCTGACTGTTCAATGCAAAACAAAATAAAGCAAGCTTCTTTGGAAAGAACTACCATAGAACATGGTTTGTAGCTTTGCACGGGCGCTACACGCACTTGCGTCTGCAGGTTTTTTACGCACAGGATAGACGCGTGCTTGGCATAATCATTTCATTATGTCATGGGTAAAAAGTATCTTTTGTCCATTGTATTTAGGAATTAATATGGTTCAATCTTTAATGTCAACCCATGCCATAAGCCAACCACAAACCTTCTTTACAAAGAACAAAGAACATTTCTCCTCTCGCTCCTACTTGAAACAATATCGTAGCAATGGACTATGGCGATGACCTCCAAATGATGTGTACTCCTAGAAAGGAATGATGGAGTAAGATCAGCTGATATTTCATTGACACAAAACATTGGCATCGGAATTGAAGGATATGAGTATGTTTCTCGTCAACACACTCGCGCTTGCGGCTGGGGTCATCGTGGCCATTGCTGCCAACAACGGAGTTGAAGGCTTCGTTTCATCATCGTCCACTATCAGGGTCGCTTACCAGCAGTGCAGCAACACCATATACTCTTGCGCCACCACATCCCTGTCCATGGCTGCCGCTGACGTGCCCTCTGTTGAGATCAAGCCTACAGTATCGAAGGCTGCAGTCAAATTCACCGATGTTCCCAACGAAATCACTGCCAAGAACCCATTGCGAGTGATCATCGCGGGCGGCGGTGTGGGAGGACTGGCATTGGCCACTGCGCTCGTCAAAATGCCAAACATTGTAGTGACTGTGATCGAAACCACATCGGCATTCAAGCGCTTTGGCGGACCCATCCAACTTGCCTCAAATGCCCTGACAATACTTCAAGAAATGGATGCGAAGATGTACGATGAAATCATGGCAAAGTTTACATTTACTGGCGATAAACTTAACGGGATCAAGGATGGGATTCGAGACGACTGGTATGCCATGTTTGATTTGTCGACCCCGGCAAAGGATAGGAATATGCCGTTCACTGGGGTGATTGAACGACCTGATCTTCAGGACATATACTTGGATAATTTACCGGAGGGTACCATGAGATATGGCGATGCGGTAGCAAGTTATCAGGTTCATCAGGAGGGATATGGCGTGAACGCTATAACAGAGTCTGGTGACGTTGTGGAGGGTGATATTTTGAGTGAGTAGCTAGATTGTTGCTTCCCGCTTTTGTTTCTCAGGACATATGCATTCTTGTTGCCAAGAGAAGATTTTTTACTATAACACTCATACCCACAATACGATGCCGTCACCATCCAACAACGAAAAGGAGGGCTCAACAAATGACACGCCTCCTGCTAGCAATCACGACGATAAAGAGCTGACCACTGCGGAACGCAGCCGCGTGCGACAACAAATGCTGCAATGGGAAAGAGACCGTCGGCTTGAGGAAACGAACGAGAAACAGAGGAGGATTATCCGCGGGAAGGAGGAGGCGAAAGAGAAGAGGCTGATCTCAGTGGCTAAGAAGACTTTGGAAGAGGAGGCAGCCATGACTTTGGCAGGTGGACTCAGCCCTTCGGCCAAGCCCTTTGAACCCACTCCAGGAGCCAGCGGTCCAACCAATGGCGATAAACGACGCAGCCGGGATGAGAGTGAGGAAGAGGGAGATGAACAAGGTGATAGCAAAAAGCAAGGGGTTGGCTCCCCCATGCGCACATCCAAAGTCCAAACTCCTGCAAGTCCTCTCAAAATCAATGAGATTGATATGGGCATCGGGATTGAGGGTGAAGATGACGACTCAAGGATGAAAGGGCCGCCATCTATACTCAAGAAGTCGGGAGGGAGTCTCACCAACGGAGGGGAGAGTGTGGGGACAGCCAACACAGCCAAATCCCGCTCCAGGCCAAAGGCCAAAACACCTGCAGGCGCCGCGCCAAAGGGGAACAAGAAAACTATGTCTTGGGGGAAAAACAAGACAAAAACTTTCGCAAACGACGAAGAAGATAGTGAGGAATCGGTGGAGAGTGTCACGCCGGCAGCAGGTCGGAATGCAGGGAGGAAAGATAACAAAAGCAACGGAGATAGCAAGGAGGATCACCATCCAACCCCTGCTGAGACATGGAAATCTACATCTGTCAAGAAAGCGAAGCGATCTCTAGCGGGAGCCACCAAGCTGTCAGCACCAAAGGTGATACCCTACACTCAAACCGCCTTTGTCATGATTACGGCCTACATTGAGCCAAACGTTCCAGGACGAGAGGTAGCAGAACGCTGGATCACCGCCATCATCCAATCCCTGGCGAAGCTCCACACCGAAGACAAAGCAGTGTGTCTCCTACAACCGGACAATATCACGAAGGGGAAAGCCATCTATTTCCGTAGCGACACTCCAAATACCTTCAAGATTCAATATGCTGTGAAGAAGTTTCAGGTCTGGAAGAGTAGCCGTCGTCTGGTACTGGTAAATGGACCATGCTACACAACGATGGAGAACTACAAGACACTAGTGTGGGAGCAAATGGATGCTCTCGAGAAGCGACTGGTAATCAAGCATCCAGATCGGTTCCCGCCCGCGATCCACTCCAACGGGCCTTTCCCTCAGTGGGACTGTGAGCTTGATTGGGGGAAGGGTGGCAATTGGAAGGACAGTAGCAAGAACAAGACGCGGGAAAACACAAACCATCGGAAGGTCCCGACCTTTGTGTATAACCTGCAAGACGAAGATAGGATCTTGGCAGTGGCACGGGCCTGCAAGGACAGGAAGCTGGAGCAAACGCATTTTGGGCAAAGTGCTCGATTGCAGGAGCTGCCTGCGACAAAACCTTCAGATACGGATCAAAAGGTGAAGGACAATTTAGACAGGCTGTGGATCAACCATGGCGGGGCACAGAAGAGCTTAGGAAACCTCGTGCTGGAGGGCATTGTAGACCCTCACTTCAAGGTGAAGGTGGACCTCGAAGATGACAATGACGGCCCACGAAGCTCACCCGGAGACTTCAGCGTCATTGATATCTTATCAAAGATATTTATCGGCCGCCCAAAACTTTTTCAAGCGATACTCCGAGGGGAAAATGGCAAGTACTACGCCTTCTTCTCTAACATTAATGAGCTCTCGATGGACATGGCCACCGAGATTGGTCAGGATGCAGGAGCTTGGCTCAAGATTTACTTACTCAAGCAGGGTTGGAAGTTTGCATGCATCCAGCGCTTAATTGTGAAATCCTTCTCACCTGAAGCAGCAGATATGGCAGGCAAAGCCAAGTATTGTAAACGGACGAAGCGAGTGATATCGGGGTATGCACTTCAGCAGAGGGCAGACGATAAGGCGATTGACGAGATGGGCATCATTGATCGGATGAAAGGGTACACCGATTCCGAACTTGAAGAACTCAAACGAGAAGACGATCTCCTATCAGGGGCTGAGAGGCTAAACATGCCGGCCATCTCTGCAGGTTCTTTCGCGGCTTTCAATTTTGGGGATGACATGTCGGTGCAGACGATTCATCCTGGAGGAAAGCGGTCAGGAGCAACGTCGGCCAACGGAGACAGCACGTACAAGATGGGCGCGGAATCGCAAGCATCCCTGCTTACAAATGACAGTTACGGGTTCGGAGATTTCCAGGATGACGAAAGGGAGGATGAGGGGATGGGTGAGGTGGAGATCCTTATGCCAGATGGTGGACTGAAGGAGATGGACACGGATGAGGCTTCTGCTCACGGAAACGGCAGCGCCGCCAGCGACATGAGCCCAAGGGTCCTTGACGCGAAGTTCGATGACAGGAAGGCCCCACCAGAAGACCTTGCAGCTTGGGAAGATTACCAGAGGCATCGAGCCTCTGCATTTGCTGCATCGCGCTATCAAGCTAGGATGGATGAGGAACGAGAAGACTCAGAATGGGAGCAGGAGAAAGAGGAAATACTGAAACGTAAATCAGAGCGGGAGGCAAGGAAAGCAGCGCTGGAGGAGTCAGAACGCAATGCCAGGACGGCAGCACCGGCCGCGGCAGACATCCAGGCTCCCATGGAGGACAGTATCATCAAGGATACTTTAGAACAGGCTCTCAACGCTGCGGGAGGATCAAGGGAGGACAAAGAGAGAAAGATACGCGAAATGCTGGCGAGGTTAATGCAGGAGTCTTCTGCTATTGCTCTTGCTGATGAAGCGGACCCTAATACTTCTTCAGCTGACGCGAAGAATACCAATAACCTTCCGATCAGGACTGACGACGATTCGGAAACAAAGGCCAATCAGGCCTCTAACACTATGGAGACAAGCATCCCCGCCAACAACGCCAGTAAGCCGCCAGACCCAGAGGTCCGCGCAGATTCTCTTTCCCAAGGTGAAAGGAAGGGCGTAGAAGTTGTCCGAACCAGGTTAGGGCATAACCGCCTCCCTACTGCAGCCGCCAGCAGAAGGGAGGAAACGAAAAACTTTGATAGCAACAACAATAGGGGAGAGTCTAGTCGCAGACACTCCAGCCGACGAGCGACAGAATATCGGCACCTATCTAACGCAAGAGCGGCCATCGGGTTGGGAGACCCCCGGGACAGTATTATCATTAATGGGGATAGACAACAACGAGTGAAGGATATCACGGAAAAACACTTGGCGCAGATGAAAAAGGGTGTGAGCGAAAAGGACATTTCGCGAAGGGTGGAAGAGCATGACGAAGCGCGGAAAAACCTACGACAGGCTGAGCCAATTTTAGCGGCATTGGAGGAGGAGCAGGTGAAGAAGAGATTGACTAAGCATAGCGGACCGGGGTTGGGGAAGCTGCAGGTCGAGAAGCCGGAAGGATACCATAGGCTCATGAGCGTCCAGCTGAATGGCGTGGCAACTCGCATCATCCAAGAGGTGAAGGTTGAGCAATGCACGCGCCTGATCAACAGATATGATGTTGATCTGCTGACCTTCACCAAGCATGGTCTGAATATGGGGCAATTCCCGCCCTCACAAACCTTTGATTCCTTCTTTCAAACAGAGATAGCACTACGCTCTACTACTGGACACAATAGCTTCGAAAATCCAGACTCTCGGCACCAGCAAGGAGGAACGGGCATCATGGCAGTAGGAGAGATGCTGGAATATTATACATCGTCGAACAATGACTTCAGGAAGCTGGGAAGGTGGACATCGGCATTGATTGCAGGCTCATCACAACACAGAACACAAGTAGTGACTGCATACTGTGTCAGAAAGCAGAAGACGGCAGGGTTTGGTCGAGTGTACCAACAACATTTGCGGTATCTTCAACACAAGGGGTGGGCCGATACGAAAACACCATATCAGCTGTTTTGCGATGATCTTCTGTGGCAGCTGCAAGTTTAGGTACAACAGGGCGATCGAATTATACTCACCATGGACTCCAATGAGCACCATGTCCTTAACGGAAGCCTTGGAAAGAGCTTGTTAGATGAGTCTCTCAGACTTGGATAGGTTGAGACATCACACAAGGCGTGGGATGGGCACGAACCAAATACGTATATTGACGGAAGCAAGCCTATTGACGGCGTCTGGGCATCACGATGTCTCGAAGTTGGTGGATTCAGGCTGCTATCTTCTGGGGAAAGCGTGGGTGATCACAGAACTATGATCTTCGATGTCACCACACGGTCACTGATAGGGAAGTTTGAGCACAGGTGGTGAGGGCCAGCTGCAGGTGTCTCAACTGCAAGACCTATAGTCTCTTCAGCTACACGCAAATACTGAAAAGACTGATGGATAAGCATAAGATGGACAGCAGACTAGATGCGATCATCGACGCGATTGTAAATGACACGCCTACAGCTGAACAAGACGCTAAGATGGAAGGCCTTGACAGGCAGATGATAGAGCTACAGAAATGCGCTGAGCGACGCTGTAGGAAGGTGATAAAACCAAACATGGAATTTAGCGGGCCAGTAAAACTGTGGCACGAGCGCGTTCAAGCTTACAAAGCCTTGATTAAATGGAAAACAGGCAACTCATGCAACAGCAGCAATATCATCTGGACGGCGCTCCGTAGAGGCATCAGCAATCCAAGGCAGCTGAGTTTGGAACAGATGAAGCTAAATGAGAAGTATTGCAAGGCCCGGCGCCGCCTCTTAAAGGACACTGCGCCACAACTCCGAAAAGAACACCACCGCAGCCAACTCCTCTCGGCAGAAAGAAAGCAGGACGGAGAGCAAAGAAAGAGAATACAGGCAAAGCTCCACCGCGAGACCTCCAAAAAGATGTGGTATTTTATAAACATATCACAAAAGATCCGCGGTGTGGCACATTCCACTTTGTTCAGAGAGTGGTTGATAACGTTGTACAGGAATCAACCACGCAGACAAGCACGGAAGACTATATCTTTGAGGAGACGGAAATGAGATTCGAATTGGCAGCCCAGGCGCCCATCTCTAGTACTAAATTGATTGAACAGCTGGGATATCTCGGTGACTCCGAGATAGCAAGACAAATCGTAGAAGGGACTTACGATATCCCGGACGAAGTAGATGCCGCGACAGCTCTCATCCTGGAGGAGATTGGCAGGATTGGCGTGAAGCTATCCGACGGAGAAGTAACCGTGACAATTACTCCCGAGGAATTCTGCTACTTCTGGAAGCGCATACGCGAAGGCATGGCATCATCGTACTCGGGAATTCATTACGGCCATTACAAGGCGGCGGCTCACTCTAGCAGGCTCTCGTCCTTCCTCGCCAAGAAGATAACTCTCATCTCGCGTACAAGATGCCCTCCAGAACGATGGAGTTATGGCCTGACGGTCATGCTGGAAAAGATAGCGGGCATTGCTCTCGTGAACAAACTGCGCGCCATTCTACTAATGGAAGCAGACTTTAACTTTCACAACAAACTGATTTTCGGAAAGAGAATGCTTGATCAAGCGCGTGCCAATGGCGTAATCCCGGCTGAGCAATACAGTGAGAAAGAAAGTACCGCAGATGATGGATCCTACGACAAGATCCTTCAGTCAGATATCTCTCGGCAGAAGCGACAGAGGATGCGTATCGTCTCTGCTGACGCGGCGAACTGTTATGATCGTGTCAATCATGCCATCATTGCCATCATCTTTCTGTGCCTTGGCGTGTGGGGCGGATCCATTACCACTATGCTCCGGGCCATCCAATTAATGAAATTCTATCTCCGCACGGGCTGGGGTGAATCAGACAGGTGCATCGGTGGCGATGTAATGCGCATTCTACACAGACTGTGCCAGGAGAATGGCGCCGCTCCAGCAGGATGGTTAGCTCTCAGCTCTTTTCTTGTCACTATCTACAAAAATCTGGGATACGGTACAAAGATAGAATCACCTATCACAAAGGTGTGGCTCGATGTTATGGGTGTGCTTTATGTGGATGATACGGAACTTTATATAATGGATGAGTACATTCGTTCGGAATAATTTGTGGCAAGAAATGCAGGGCGCCATTACCCCCTGGGGCAAACTGCTTTTAGCCACGGGTGGGGCTCTGAAACCCGAAAAGTGTTTTTACTACATGGTGGACTACGAGTGGCAGCAAGACGGACCCTGGGAGTACTCCAAGCTGGTTGATACTCTCCCTCCAATCACAGTGCCCCTGGCTGACGGAACAGAAGCGGCAATTGACCACCTCCCAGTGGAGGACGCGAGGAAAACTCTGGGCATCTGGACGAATCCAGCTGACACCTGCAATAAGCAACTGGAGGCGTTCACGTCGGGGCTTCAAACGTGAACAGATAGGTTGTCAGTTGGACGATTACCTGCAAAGTGGGCATGTACAAGCTACTATCTCCAGCTGTGGGCTAAATTGCGCTGTAGCCTCGGGACAAACTCGTCTCCAGTGACTGATTTGGAAGGCATGGAAGCACCGAAGGGTAAACTCCGGGCGATCTACCACACTATGTTATCTTTCCTGGGAATGAACAAAAACATAAAGGCAGAATGGCGTCATCTCCACACGAGCTTCTGTGGTATCGATTTGAGCTTATTGAGGTTGTCATTGCTCGGATCAACCTCTTCATCCAACATTACAACATGCCGTCGACGCTGGGCACAAAACTAACAATCTCATTGGAGGCGCTGCAACTTGAAGTCGGTTCAGATAGATGCCCACTTCTCATTCCTTACCGCCCATTGGGGCCACTTGCCACTTCATGCTGGTGTCGGTCTTTTTGGGAAAGTTTGGACCATTATGATTTCAAGCTAGCGTTGGACTATGAGGTGATGAAGCTAACACGCGAAGGGGATAAACTCCTGATCGACATCTTCCTCCGTGCTCCAATGAGCCAGGATCTGATGCTCAGCCTACAGCGTTGTAGAATCAATTGGAAAGCAATGTTTCTCTCGGATTTAGTCGCTTCAAGTGGGCGCCAGACGGAAAGACGATTTCTGGCAGCGCCAACCATCACAGATGGCAAGATCTCGTCACTGGGTTTTGCCAAGGAATTCCCTTCTTCGCAGGATTGGGCAAATTGGGCCAAATTCTGGGGGCGTTTTACGCTACCTGGACTATATCTACACGCGTCATTGGGCAAATGGATTTATGCCACCCACCGTCACTGGGAATGGTTTCATGACGAGGACTCTGACACCCTGGAACGACAGGTCGAAGGCGGGGTGGAATACTATCTATGCACAGGGACAGGCAGAACACGTGCTACGCAGGAGTATGTCAAGACGGTGACCCACCTGGATGGGCGCGTCCCTGCTGGTATGCCCAGCTCGGTCATTCGTGCAGGCCGCGACAACTCAGTTAGTCTAGTCTGCTCGGGTCCGAAGCTGGTGGTAGACCCGGAGCAACCACAGTCATTCTTCACATTTCTGAAACATTGGGGAGGCGAATGGATGTGGACCGACGTCACCAATGAAGGCCCACATATGAAATGGGTAGTGGATGCTATAAAGAACGGCACGGCCATCTGGGTCACGGACGGATCGTATAACCGTACGCTAGCTCCGCACATCAGCGGAGCGGGTTGGCTCATCTACTGCACCGCCTGCAATCGTAAACTCTGTGGCTCGTTCTCGGAATACAGTCACA
>JALLAS010003572.1:0-10517 GCA_036939415.1 Detonula confervacea
CTATTGTTATATTCTGCTGCCAATAGTGTTTTGTCCATTTTAATCTCACATAATGATCTCACATATTCCACACACAATTGGTCCAGGACCTGGCCATTTAGGTCGTTTGCGTGGCATATATGCCTGATTAGTTTCCACTTTGTAATCACCAATTTTCTGTTTACATTCTGGGCAGCTATGGTTCTCATTTTCAGCTATGAACCTGCAACTATGGCAAACAGCATCTACACAGGCTGATCCTTCTTCAAAAGCCTTTTTGCAATGATATGCCACAAATCTTGTTGTAGGGCCACGTTTATATGTACCCTCCAGAGAATGCCCCTTTCGTGATCCGTAGTTACCACCCTTTCTCTTAGTACCCCTGCCACCTTCGCTCTTCAGATAATGTATAAAACGACAGGTAAGGGTAGTACAAACCAAGAAATACAATCAGTTGCCAATGCACAAGCCACGTACCTGCTTCTGCTTTGCCGACATTTGCTTCATCTTTTCTTGAGCAGCGCTTGTTTTCGTTTTGCGCTTGGCGTCCTTACCGTGAAGTACATTCTCAAAGTCACTTGCTGACATGTCTTCCACCAATTGCAGAGCTGTCGACGCTCCCTCATAATTATTCACTTCCAGTCTAACTTTGTCATCGAAGAACATTGGGTTCTCCTTCACATCATCTCCCCTCTGTAAAGCAACCCAATGACTCTCATGCACGTTGAATACCTCACCATTTGCCACTCTCCTGTGCCTCTTCAAAATAGAATGAACTCTGTCCGTCTCTGTGTGCGTTACCTTATCACCATGGGCCTCCTGAGCCGCAGGCTTACAAACATTGAACAACGCTCGAAGATGACATCTGCCCAGGCCGCAATATATATCAGGATACCTTCTCCCGCTGGAGGTATACAGCTCTAACTCCCCCACCCTGAAAGGTTCGAGCACTTCCAATGCTGGCCTAGCATTTATTGTGTCCCCATATAAATTCGCCTTCTTCTGATCATCAGTCAACTTTGAACGTCTTGGCTGTCTGCGGGGAGATGTTCTAAGGGGCGGAGTATCAATAGCAGGAGGGGCTGGCGGGGGAGGTGTTCCAACTGGCGGAGAGGGAAGGGGAGGAGGGGCTTGTTTCTGAGACGGAGGATCTACAGCAGGAGGGGCTGGCGGTGGATGTTTTCGAACTGGTGGAGAGAGTGGGGTAGGTGATCCAGCTGGAGGGGTACGGACAGAAGGGGCTTGTTCCTGAGACAATGGTTGTGTCCCATCGAATGACTGCTGTTTCATTGTTCCTGCAGGAGAGGGAAGGGGAGGAGGGGCTTGTTTCTGAGACGGAGGATCTACAGCAGGAGGGGCTGGCGGTGGATGTTTTCGAACTGGTGGAGAGAGTGGGGTAGGTGATCCAGCTGGAGGGGTACGGACAGAAGGGGCTTGTTCCTGAGACAATGGTTGTGTCCCATCGAATGACTGCTGTTTCGTTGTTCCTGCAGGTGAAACTTCATTTTCCGTATTTGAGTTGAGCCTGTTTTTCCGGTATGGAGAATCGAAAGGATCTCCACTCCCATCCCCCGTAGGGCTGGCACCATTACCCTGCCAATCCATTGGCATTATTTCACTAGACCCTAACCCTGCCGCTGACAAAAGATCACTTGGATCTCCCACTGTTGCAGCATAAGTTATGTTTGCAAGGTCTTGGGCATACAAGTCATAATTTTGCTCACCGCCAATACCCACTCCTCCCCTTGCTACGCCGGCAAACAAATGATCATTTTGCCCACGGCCAATACCCACCTCTCCCCTTGCTACGCTCTGTTCTCCTCCAAGAGAATGCCAAGCTTCATCGGCATTGTATCCATCACCCACCCCCGCCGCCAACACCTTCCCATCTGCAGGCATTCTCCTGACAAGATTCCTGAGATTTATAAGTCTCTGCTCCAACTCCTCCTTCCCGCAGCCATTCTGGAGTGCGCGATGTGCTGCTTCACGAACATTGCTGGTAAACACACTCCCAGCACGGTCCGCCGACTGGACGTGCTTCACAAGAAACTCGAATCTCCCATTCCTACACATCATTCTCTTGGTAGTATCATCCAGGTAGGCCTCAATTTGATGAAGTGACCAGCTCTCTCCCTCATCACAATTCGGGAGGGACCCATCTCTATTCCTTGATTTTGTGACTTCAATGGTGAATTTCCATTGCTTCAGCTGCCTGTTCTTGAACATGCGAATGCCGCTTTGTGTTGCGTACTTTTTGAACAACTTGATTATGGAATGAACACGTTTCCCGGCTTCCATCACCTCCGACAATTCCACCTTCGCCCCAATTGTTTTGGCGTAGTCATTGAAACCATCCTTCAACCACTGGATGTTGTTCTCCAGGCAGGGAACGTAGACTGTCATCCAACTAGTAGCGACAACCCTGTCGATGTTGTCCTCCGCAAACAACTTCGGAGCCACTCGTTCGAACAGCATGTCCTGAACGTTCTCAATCGAGCTGACGGCCGGTGCAACACCAACCCCCTCCAACTCATGACCTTCAATCCCTGCCAACCTTCCCATTTCCATTCCGTAACAGTACTTTCCGGTCTCGTGGAAAGTACTCCCAAAGACAGACATCGCCTTTGCCTGCCACTTCTTGACATTATCGGGAGTGGGCAAGGATAGATGCGGAGGTGCAGAGACGTTGCCCAATTTATCTCTCTGCGTTTGGTCGAAATAACGCCAATAGCCAATCGTTCCGTAGAACCAATCCTCTGGTAATTTTTCGGGATGTGCAGGCAGAAAATCATGCGGGAGGATCGCGTTCCCGTCACTGCTCACCTCGACCGCTCCATACAGGGGCAGTTCGCTCCGATCCAATAGCTTTGCAATGCGCTTCTTTGAGGAGGTATTTGAGGGCTGTGTTTCCATATTGTCAATGTTGTTTTTTTGTTAGGCGGGTTGTTACTGAGGACGTTGCTTCGAATTTATGATCGCCATACAGTGAAGTAGCGTTGCCATGAGGGTTTCATGTAGTCATATGATTGTCATGTTCCTCTCATGTTGTCATACGTGGATCTTCGATGGCCATGTGTACCAGCTCAGAAATCGCCATACAGTGAAGTAGCGTTGCCATGAGGGTTTCATGTAGTCATATGATTGTCATGTTCCTCTCATGTTGTCATACGTGGATCTTCGATGGCCATGTGTACCAGCTCAGAAAGACCAACGGCAAGACTACGATTGTCATATACTTGGCCGTATGGAAATACGGTCATAACGATATTTGGCCATATCATTGTTGTACAATTTTTGTTCTCTCCTACTTGGTATTGATGCACGTACATACATATATGAATTGGTACATGTACTTGATATCAGAAAAAATCATTGTCTCGATGGTGTACGTAGGAATGCACTTAACTGAGCGTAGCAAAATGGTCAAAAAATCATAAACAATAGCCACAATAGGAACCGGTACTGATAGGATAATGACATTGATGGCATCAAATTTGTCATTGTACAGGGTCGAATTTGATTTCCCTCCACTAGCCAGCTCTCTATGAAGGATGAATTCGTCCGATATAGCAAACAAGTGAATGCATAACACCATCCTCAGTAAATTCAAGTGTGATCGTTGCCATAATACATCCACCCTTTGCCATATAGTAGAGTAATGCAATTCAATAATATGACCAAAGTATATCCGTAGGACCCAAAGGCATATGTTAATAGTATTCACTACTTGTGTGTCAAGATTTGAGTATGGCAAATAGGCAGATACATTGCACTTGTGGTTTTATTTATTGTGTTTCTCAGGAAATTACAAAAAGTATCACAGATCACTATGTTGTTACGAAATGTCCCAATTGCTGCACATGGGCGAACGAATGCCTTCATTGCTCAGCCTGCTTCATGAATTCTAGGTACAAGAATGATCTTCGTTCAATAAAATACCACATCGAGAGAGAGCATCCAAAAACACTCCCATATAATCATAAGTCCAATGAATCGGAGATGGACACAAATCAATTGGATGACATGCCTGATCTCTCTCCAAGGGGGAAGGGTGATGATGCTGACTATGATACTGATGATGATACTGATGATGATGATGATGATTCCCATGGCGGCTCTGCTGATATACATGCTGGTGATGATGATGATTACCATGATTGCTCTGCTGATATAGGGTTCAATGATTGTTCCTTCGAAACTGCAAAACCCAATGATGGTGCTGATGATTTTCCGCTCGAAACTGCTCAACCCAATGATGTAGGTGTGTATCACCCTTATCACGGTTCTGACCAAATGGAAGAGATTGTTGATTTTGATTCTTTTAACATATTCAGCAATAAAGAATCCAATGCATATTTCTGGCAAGAATACATCTGCAACATAGACGATGAACTTAACGGAGGATTGCGTGGGGTTGTGTGGAGATCTTTGTTTCGGAGAAAGTTGTACGACAAATCCAGGATTAGTAGCTTGTCAGATACAATACTTCTTTTCAATATGACGGCCCACACAATGAGCAACACACATGACGAGAATGATACTTTCTTTGACATTCTGGAGGACATTATTGAGAAAGCCAATGGAACTGACTTTGAGGTGACTATCCCCATAGACCACAAAGCCGCAAATGAGATCTTGATGGAAAGTAAGTTTGGCATTTATGGCAACTTACCGTACGAGGATGTTTTCGAGGTGAATGGACACGCATGTGTATCACTCATTGGAACATTGAAATCAATGTATGCTCATGGCATTCCAGTAGGATTCACCCAAGAGACAGATGTTCCTGGGAACAACCGTGACTGGTCCAACACAAATGGATCAGTTGCCATGACCAAGCTGTTAGAATTTATGAAAGGGCTCAACCCGCACAACAAGCCAACCAAGTACGGAAGCTTCATATTTTGGTCAGATGGGTTTCTGAGGTCATTTGTGAAACAGAAGAACAATAACGTTTGGATACTCACTGTGACATTTCCTGATCCCAAGGGGAGTGCAACATCTAAGTATCACACATACTGTCTGGCGGTTGGTAAGTCTAGTAATGACCATCAGCCAGTAATTGATCACTTCTTGAAGGAGATTGAAACCCTTGCAAGTGGTGTGGATGTATTCTGCCCCAAAGAAGGAAGGTTCATCCGTTTACAAATGGCGTTACTGGCTTACATTGCAGACCGTCCAGAGAGGCATTCCATTCTAAATCAGTCACAAGGTGGAACATTCGGAAAAAGGACTCTCTGGTCGTGTGTTATCGATTATAAAAAGTTGCCCTACTGCGATGCGTGCTTTGGAAATGAACTAAGAGGTATCTTATCTGATAAGTACAGTCCGTCAAACCTGCGACAATGTGGGCGATGTTGTCAGTGGAATATGAACTCTACCTCTACAGCCAACCACAAGGTGAAGCCGTCTGAAGTCAACATCGCAAAGAAGTACCCAACAGAATGTGATCCGATGTCCCCAACTCCACCAGAAAATAGAAGTGTTCCTATGAATTTTTTGAAACCTATTCAGTTGAGCTATCGTGTCATGATACGTGCCCTGCGTTTTGCAGCGCATAATGTGGCTCATTTCAAGTGGAATAAAGGCACAACTCAAGCGTACTTACGTAGCTGTGCAATCCCTGATAGAGTAACGGACAAAATGTATAACCAATTACATGAGATGGAAGATTCGGAGGAAAAGACTGACGCCGCATCTCAGTCCGACGCCTACATACCTTATGTGTGGAGATCAATTGTTCCGATGTGTGCTTGGATTGACGCAGGTATGCATCATATCTTTCACGGTATCGTTGCAACGATAATGAAAGTAATGGAAGAGGTTTTTGCGGGAGAGGCAAGGCAGGTCCCATTCGAGGATCTGATAAACCCATATCTCCTGAGTATACAAGAGCTAAGATTGGATTGGCTCCACGTGAAGACACTCCCGAAAACTTTATGGCTGGCTGAAGATGAATTGGGTTTTTCCCGCATTTTATTGTTCGCGTACGAGCAATTCTTCCTCAATATTAAACTCAGAGAAAGTTCAGATGCCGCCGCCGATTCCACACATTGATTGCGCTTCGTCGTCCCCTGAAATGATAGTATGCGATACAAGCCCCTCCTGGGCCGGCTCGGCTGCGACGTTGCTACAGCTGTTGTTATCGTCCTCGTTCATGGAAGCGTACACGATGCTCTCGACGTTTTCGCGGTTGGAACTGCCCATCATGCCGGCGCTCGGACTGCTGCTCGTGACGGAATTGCCATTCCCATTGTTGGCGTTGCCGTTGGTGCCGTTGGAAGCGGAAGAGTTGGCAGGATACCGACCGTTGCTGCTGCTCGAGGCGCCAAACTCGTCCATGGGAATGTTCAACAGCGCCCCCCTCATCCTCCGATGAAATTCCGCTTGCAATGGCGTGGTGGCGCTCTCCTGATTGGCGGTGGCGGTATTCGGCGTCCCGGGACTGGCGGCCCCAGGAGCGTTATTGGGAGGAGGAGTCGACCCCCCTCCGCCTCCGCCGGAATTCGAACCGTCGCCGTGCGACGACCCCGAATTCGGATCGCCATTCTCGCCCGCCGATCTCCGCTGCCGTTCCTCGATCTGACGTCGGCTCAACTTCTCGAACGTCTTGCCCAGGTTCCTTTCGGCGGATTCGACCGAGGCGCGACAAATGTCCACTCGGAGGGCGGAGCGGTTGGGTATGAATCGATCGCTGGAATAGTGCGATGCGAAGGCGCGGTTGGGGCTCATGCGATTGGGGCTGCTCGTGCCGTTGACGCTGCCGGAGTTGCTATCGCAGCTTCCCTGACGGCATGCCGTTTTGGGAGGGGTGCGGATCAAGGGTGGGGAGAGCGATAACGGGTTACTGCCGTGATGGATTCGCTTTTTGGGAGTGGTGGCCGGTCGTTCGCGGGAGCGCTTCGCCGGCGAAAGCGGACCTCGGGAGCTTCCTTCCCTGGAAAGACTGAGGCATTGTTTGTTCGTCGTCATTTATATAATAGATGATGTAGTCTTCTCCTCTTTTGGCAAGATCACGAATTGAAGAAGAGATGAGATGGAGAGCGATGGAGAGAGAAGAAGAAGAAGGGCAACGATCTCGGTTTCAAGGGAGGCGGGCCGTTGGCGTCAGTCAATGATTGATGTTGATGCTATTATTTTATGAATTGCAGTTCGTGTTCTTGAGTTTGTGTTGGGTTTTGCCGAGGAAAACAACCGCAACATCATCACAACACCCGCTGCTTGCAATCGATTGCAATTGCCTTCAAATTGACTTGCGTCTGTTGAGCACAAAAAGCCGCTCCAAAGTGGCGTTTGAGATCGGCGGCAAGTCTTGATTTCATTCATGTAAGAAGAGGAAGTATAATGAGGTTCAACGTTTTGACCGATTGAGGACATTTTGCGTGAGAAAATTCTAGTAAAAAGTGCGGATTCACTTTGAAAACGTTGAGAAAAATACACACCCCTTGGCAAACCTTATAAATCCTCTGAGATATCGCTTGATTCTTGGACCAACGGAATTTCGGCGCGCCGGCGCGTGATTTGGGTGTGATTGTTCAATCACGAATACCTCGTGGCGAGTCACGTTGTAACAACAGTTGTAACAACTGTAACACTGACACATCAACAACGACGACCTCAATGACGACGAAGAAATAATCGACCATGGTGATAGCCGCCGCCATAGTAGCTCGAAGCATGAGGCAATGAGGAGGAAGCGACACTCGCATCATCTGTTATCGTTACTATCAACTCTACAACTCATCGTTATTTCAATGTTGGCATCACGTTCGCGCGGTGCGTCCTCCGCCATCCTCGCAAGATGGAACGGTCGAAGAGGTGGACGATGTCGTCCAATTTTAGGGATCGGAGGCATCGGTGCACATCATGATGGTGGTGTTGGACGCCACAAGAGCTCCGGTCGCAATGAAGCTTTCATTGGAATCCAATCATCATCGCGATCGGGGGCCACAACTCGTGCAAATCTACCCGTATTTCGCCAGCCATCATTTCTCGCCTCATCGATCATTCAACAACTCCGCGGAGGCGACTCGAATGACGTCAGCGTTCGAAACAATTCAACCTCCGCCACTAACAACAACAACAACAATAGCACCCCTTCGGACCCAAATAATGTATGGCGCAAAGCTTACGTCGCCGTAGGCGCCAACCTAGGCGACCGCTACGAAAACATTGCATCGGCCCTCTCCGATTTGGAAGCCAATCGAAACGGCACCATTCGGGTGATACGAACGTCGTATCTGAGAATGACCTCTCCCATGTACGTGACCGATCAGCCTGCCTTCTTGAACGGCGCCGTGGAGATCGAAACCACGCTGAGTCCTTTGGACTTGTTAAAGGCCCTCAAGGAGGCCGAGAGCGGATTGGGAAGGGACGTTGGTCCCGATAGCACGGCGCAGAGATTCGGACCGCGTCCCGTCGATTTGGACATTTTGTTGTTCGACGGGTACGAAGTCGCCAATCCCGATGGAACGCCTGCCGAAACGTTGGGCGATAACGATGTGATCGGCAATTCGTTGGTGATGCACACGGACGTATTGGAAATACCGCATCCTCGCATGATGGAGCGGGAGTTTGTTCTGTCTCCCATGAACGATTTGGAAAGGGCGGCGTATGGGGCAGTTTCTGACGGGGATGGCGGCATTGTGCATCCGGTGTCGAACGAAACTATGGGTGGTCTGCTTCAATCGTTATTGCGTCAAAGCAACAATGAGACGAACAACGACGAGGACGCCGTGCGAGTATTGCCCCTTCCGCGAAATCGAATGCTATGTTTCAATCAAACACTTATTATGGGGATTCTGAATGTCACTCCCGACAGCTTCTCTGACGGCGGCAAGTATTCAAGCTCCATAGATTTGGCAGCTGAGCAGGCACTTCAGCTAGAGAAGGATGGAGCCGACATTATAGACATTGGAGGAGAGTCGACTCGGCCGGGAGCGGAGGAAGTTGCAATCGAAGAAGAGCTGCAGCGCGTTATACCGGTGATCGAACGAATACGGCAGGAAAATGCAGATATTGTTATCAGTATAGACACCAGACATTCGTCAGTGGCAAAAGCGGCAATCGAGGCGGGTGCAGATATCGTCAATGATATTTCCGGCGGTACCCACGATGCGAAGATGCTAAAGTGCGTGGCGAGCATGGGAGTTCCCATGGTGATTATGCACATGAGGGGCACTCCCAAGACGATGCAATCGCTTACCAATTATGGTGATGGCGATGAGAATGATGGAGTCGTGGCAGTCGTGGCACAAGAGCTTATGCAAAGGTCCTCAGCGGCGGAGGAGGCGGGCATTCCGCGCTGGCTGCAGGTGCTCGATGCAGGCATTGGCTTTGCCAAGGATATGGATGGTAACCTATCTTTATTGAAAGGAGCGAATAGTATCAGAAAAAGATGCGACAATCTTCCGTTTCTTTCCGGGTCGAGCCGCAAGGGATTCATCGGCAAGATTGCGGGAGTGGACAAGCCAGAGGAGAGGGATTATGGCACCATTGCCGCTTGTTTGGCTTCGATTGCGAGTGATGGAGATAGCACAGATGCTTGCAATGTGTTGAGAGTTCACAATGTTAAGGCTGTCAAGCAGGCAGTGCTGGTTTATGAAGCTATTCAAAATGCTAAGCAATAACAGTTGGGTTCATGCTATATATAAACTGTATCCTCTACTTTCTACTTAAGCCAAAATGAACCCATCAGGTGGCCAACCAATGGTGCAATAGCATCATGCTAAGATTTTACTGCAGCAATTCAAACCTGTTGGATTTTACTTTCACTAATGGAACACCTAGTTACAACCTCTGATTTGCTCACATGTGTCACCTCATTTGATTTGACCGAAGGTGAAGCAGTTGGTAACAACGTGACAGGGTGGTGTATAGCATGTGTTGACAAAGGCATATCCATGCAAGGTAGTGAGCTTATTCGTTGGTGACAGAGTATCAATAGATATAGATTGTATTACAAAGCGTCTGGGAATGACAAACACAACTGAACATGTACAACAGCTCTTCTTCATTCGTATACTCTCCGCCTGCAGCGATAAGAACTCCGCCTTTTGTATTCCACATGAAGCTATTGCTCTCTTTGCCAGTGAAAATGTCTAGACAATGTGGCATGCAAAATCTATATGACACTTTAGGCTTGGTGTTGTAATAAACAAGTAGAAAATCAGAACTGACAATGGCTGTGTACAAATAGTACTTCTCCGGCCCATTTTGCATCCAAGCCCTTTCTGATAATCTATACAACAAGGGGACATTATCATCAAACATCATTTTCCCCATATCTTGGCTTTGTACTCTGACGTATCTTCTGTTGACCATTGTATAATGCGGTAATATTTTTGTGACCAGCCATTGGCTTGAAAGGAACCATGGAAAAATCTATTCATCCACCAAAGTTGTTAGAATTACAGTGTAAAGTATTACCATAGACATTATAAAGAAAGCTATAAAAGACCGTAAAATTAATCTCCAGGGCATGAAAAAATTCACTCAGAGCTAGACCGATGACCCATACACAATAGGTAGTGCGTTGC
>JALLAS010003604.1:0-10911 GCA_036939415.1 Detonula confervacea
TATGTATATGACAAACATTTTGACTGCAGTGATCATGCTCTTCATTCAACTGTTCTGTTGAAGATTGCTTGTTAGTCTTTCCCTTGCCATAACTAAGGTTAGGAATGTAGCCAAACACACAACAGAAGTCAAGTAATGAGCGACACTTCAGGTTGAATATTGCTGGGAATGTGATGTATGGAGCACATGACAGTGACCCATAAATGTCAATATATGTCTTGTCATAGAAAGATACAAGTGGTAAGGGAAAAACATCTGGGTCATCACCACAATACTTTGCTCTTGCTTGCTCAAATACCCATCCAGTATGTACTTCCCCATATTGTGTACTTTCAACAGTGGCCTTCCCAGTGAAAATGTCATCTCAGGTGCAAAGTTCTCAGGTTTCATGAGTTTAGTGTCATGTAAAAGAGACAGAAGCACATTTTTAACATCAAAAACAGCCACGGATGCACACCCATTAGACACTGGAACTTTGACTATATTGGGCTTCATGCCTCTCATATTGAAAGCATCTGACAGAATGCGTACCAGTTGTTCACGGGTGTACAATTTGGAGCTCTTGAGGTCCAATCCTCTTGATACATGCAGCTGAACAATGTCACATCATCAAGGAGACTAAGGTCCACTACCCTGTGTCCACGGATGACATGTTCCAGGTGCACTTGGTACAGTACACTTGGTGGGAGATCACATTTATATACTATTTTGTCAAAACTGTCAGGCACTCCATTGGAAGGAAGGACACCTTCAACAACATCCTCAGTGGAGCTGAATGACATGTCATCATCATAGTGAGTCCCAAATTCAATATCCAGTAAGTAGGGATTATCGAGGGAAGTCGCAAGGTGACTTGATGATGGCACTGCTGATAGGTGTGAGTGGAGGCGTGTATTTCCTTCAATATGAGTTCTTTTCATATCCCTTGTCACAGCATGCATTCTCTGTGTTAAGGTCTGGGGATTCCTTGCTTCTTCCACCAGTCTCTCATAGTTGGCATCACCAGTGAGGAAATTGTCCCACAGGACACCTGCTGATTCACATTGGGATAAATGGCTACTGAATGCCCGCCCAATTTGAAATGTACCCTTTTTGCATCTGGGACAAATGCGTCTCTCAGTGGCCATAATAGATCATGGAGATGGGGAGTCTAGGGAGAATAATAGATTGTGCCTTGTGGGAATTTGTGAGGAAAAAGAAGGGACAAATATGGACTATGAATGTGATTGTAAGTGGTGATAGAAGGGCTTCACAATATGTCAGACTTGTGACTAGGTCGACCCAGGTTTAGGGCGCCCTACGCCCTAAGGGGCGTCGCCCCTTAGTTTTGACTATTGTGGCCGCCCTAGCGCCCTATGCCCTAGATCTTGACCTAAACCTAGAAAAATCTAGGGCAAAACTGGTTGCCCTTAGCTTGCCCTAGATTTGTTTTGTTTTTGTCCTAGAGNCCTAAACCTAGAAAAATCTAGGGCAAAACTGGTTGCCCTTAGCTTGCCCTAGATTTGTTTTGTTTTTGCCCTAGAGTAGTTAGGGCAAGCTTTTTTACATAGCTGTGTGGTACCAGAAAAAATGTACTTCTACTTACTGGTTCCTGTGTATATTAGTACTATACCACTTACCACTTACATAGAACTGCTCATTGTTGGATCCCTTCAGCCAATTTTCGCCACTTTTCCTCCTAGGGCTACCATCAGTAATAGTAAACCCAACCCTTCCCCGCTTTAGGCTGCAATTGCATTGATATTGACTTGTCCAGATCCATAGCCTTGATTAGGTGAGAAGAGGGGAGTTTTGAGGCGAAAATTACTGATATTCGCTCTTCTATAAATTGTTCTAATTCGATCCGTTCTCGTTCCTTTTGCGTCTTCTCCTGTCAGGGCTGGTTGAAGTAATAGCAAAGGAAGACACACCTCACTTGGCTTGTCCATTGCAGCGATATTGGCGCGTCTATATTTGAAGATTGATCAAGGTGAGAAGAGGGGAGTTTTGAGGCGAAAATTACTGATATTTGTTCTTGTATTCGTTCTTGTACGACTCATTATTCTGTTTCATTGTTTGTTCTATTACAGAATACAATTAAAAATAAATTCATCATTCATAATGACTAGCGACTCAGCATCTACTGATCCCAAAACTCCTCCCCGGAAGATTACTAGAGCAAGGGTAAATGCAGATGCTGATGCAAATGCATCTCCATATTCAGCTGCAAAGAAACGTGGAAGAAGTAGGGAATCAACAACAAGTAAACGGAACGTTTCATCAACAAAGAAATCTAAGAAACTCTCCAAAAAGAAGGCAACCAAGGAAAGATTGACAACCAGCTCCAAGCAGAAGGGGAAAACAGCAACGAAATCCAACAAGAAGAAAAAGATTCAGCCGTTGATCTACACACGGGGTATCAAGAAGTTGGACCCATGCATTCAGTATTTGCAGGAGAATGTACTGCTGACAACAGCCATCTATGGGAATAAGATTCCCGAAGAGTACGTTGGACATGAGTTCCAGTACAATGTTATTGCTATGGATTCTGAGGCTGGTACATTTTCTTTGCGTTATCAAAATAAAATGATATTGGAAGAAGGGATTCATTGGATTGAAAATGATGGTGGCCGAGAAATCCTCACTGGAGTTTCATTAGGGAGTGTACAAGATGGTCAGGAACTATATAGGAAGGCTGTTGGACGTATCAAGTCCCATGAGAAAAATTGTGTATCCGTTGCAAAGGCAACTCTAAAACAATCTGCTTCAGAAATTGTGAGGGCGCAAGACGTGGACATGTCAGATCTTCAACAGATTGCAAAGGATACAATGACTGCGGAAGGGAAAGATAACGGATGGCGCCATGAGAGTGTGTTATTGGTATGTGAGACTGTGGT
Organism: Detonula confervacea; assembly: GCA_036939415.1. NCBI lineage: Eukaryota > Bacillariophyta > Thalassiosirophyceae > Thalassiosirales > Thalassiosiraceae > Detonula > Detonula confervacea. The sequence continues at coordinate 2,877 of JALLAS010003604.1, forward strand.
TATATTCGTTATTTGTCATTTCCATTTCATTTTCATTTAACTATCTCACCATCTAATCATATATTTGATTCCTACTTCTTGCAGGTAGATTTTGAACTCACAGGAAACAAGGGGTCTACTCCCGGAGGTCTTGACAAGAGGGAGTGGAAACATAAGCATTGCAAATTCTTATTCTGGCAGAGTAAAAATGCTGGTAATAAGTCTTGGCATACTGGTGTTTGGAAACGTAAATTAATTCAGCTAAGCAATGGGCCAAAAAGTGCTGAAGCAAACCTTACAATCCGTACAAGAGCCAAATTTATTCTTGATATGCGGGAAAATGCTGGTGACTCACGCCCAGTGAAGGGTATGCCATTCTACAAGTTTGAAGAAGATTTGCCCCACCACATAAGGGAGGCATTGGTAATCATCTCAACTGGGAGTGCCCTCTCCTTCTTTGAGAATCCCTTTGTGCGTGACTGGTTGAACAGCTTGGAGCCTAGGCACCGCCCAATCTACCGTAAAAAGCTAGCACGACTTATTCGTTGCATCATTGATATTACAACTAAGGAGGTAAGTAACTACAATGTAAAAGCAACTGCCAAACTGCAAATGTCAATAGACTCATAAATCCACATACATCCCATTGTTATTTTCTACAGATGTTTCAAATCATTACGGAACTGTTTCTTGAATTTCGTAACTCTTTTATATCTTCCAACTCTGATTTCTGGTGGGAGGGTCGTTGGAAGATTAATTTTGCAGCAGCAGTTGGAAACTTTATGGCAATGCACTACAAGTTCAAGAACGGATTGGTTTTGGCAATGTCCACCACAACCTTTGGAGACATGGTGAAATCAGGAGATGCTGGAAACCTCCTCAAGTCAAACATTGGCTTCCGTAAAAGGTGTTCGGGCCTCTTGGACTTCAAGAACTTCAAGGATCCCAAGACTGGTGTGAATATTGGATACTGGCTTGATGATTGTCACCGTGCATGTGGAGCAATTCCTGACTACACTGGGATACATATTGTGGATGGAGCATCCAATGCTACTGCTTCGTCTGATGTTCTAGAGTTGGAGACCAGTGGAGAGAGAACACAGGTACTGATCACAGACAACTGTGATTCGCATAAGGTTTCCACTACCTCAAACCAAGCCTCTGGGACTAGTGACCATGTTGTTAATCTTAATCCTGCATGTGGAGTCATGCTGGAAAAGCTGCATAAGTGGTTTGGACTAATTCTTGGCAACGGTCAACGTCAGAAATGCTACAATAATGTCAAGTCAGAACATGAACGTGATAAAAGTCCTGCCCTCAAGGCGGCCGTGGTGACCCGTTGGAACTCAAGGTACACTGAGACTGTGTGTGCCAATGCCAATCAATATGACATTGACTGTACTATCAAGCGCCTTGTTAGCCCAATTGGCTTGGACTCTGCCATGTACAAGAAGCATCACGAGGAAGGCACTCTAAAAGAGATCATCATACAGGAAGATGAGTGGGAAGTTTTCCAGCAGTATGAGGGTGGGATGGAGCCCCTGAAGGAACTTAATGTGTTTACTCAGAGCGCCAAGGTGGTTGTGCACTATGAGTTGTATGAGTCTCGTTGGTGTTTGGAACAGTTGAGTGCAAATTTCTTCACCATGTACGACAATGTTTCTTGTTTCACTGGTAATAGAACTGCTAAGGACCTTACTATCCGACCAAGAAATCAACTGGTCAAGATGAAGGATTTGAACTTGGAACTGGAGGACAATGAGTACTCAGAGAAATACAAAACAATCTCCGTGAGTGATATGAAAGACGAAGTTGCCCTAGCACGCCGCCATGGATTTCGCATTCTCATCAAGCGCTTGGGATACGCTGAGAATAGTAATACTCTTGCCCGCCGAGACCCCAAAGAGTATGAGAACAACATCACACTTCATCTGATGGGTGGATTGGTAGAGAAGGGTAAATTGCCCGCTTATAAGTTGCTGGGAGCTTTAATAAACCCAATGTTTCAGTGTGAAGACGCAATGATTGATGCGGGTATGTGTACAGCAGATCAGTACACAGAGGCAGAGATTGATTTGCTCGATCGAATGTCAAATATCTATGAGCGTACAATTTCAACAAGTGCGGAGGATGCTGATAAGGTATGAGAGAAATATCATGTCTTGAATTTTATTATTTGTTCAAGTCTCGCCATTTACTTTTGTTTGTTCATTGTCCGGTCAAAGACGGTAGGCAGAACAAATAAATATAGTAAATTGAAGTACAGTAAGAAACCACCCACATCTGCTGCAAAGGCAGTTAAAAAGGAATGGGATAAGTTTTGTAAGTATAATGATGTCAAATACTTACCAATTTGCAAGCCGTGGCGCGTACTTGGGGCAATTGATGATGCTGGTCAACCAAAGGAGCCTGTGTATGCTTTTGGACCTGTGATTGAACGGGGACTGGATCTAAAAAAGGGGAAAAATCATGCTGAGTACATCGATGACAATGGATGGTATGACATTGTCAAGTATTTGACTGATTTCAAGAATGACTATCCCACTTTGTATGCTGTTGGGGTTGGGCAACTTGCTCCTCATGTTACTTCTGAGGTTGACTGCGAGTCATTGTTCAGCCAGGCGGGTTTCCTTTCAGATCCAAGAAGAGCTAAGGCAGCCATCCGAATGTATGAGAGGCTTGTGATTGGGAAGCACCGGCTTCATCGTATTTATTGCTCTATACCCAAGGTGATTGAGTTATACCAGGAACGGGCTAGGAAAAACGATTGGGGAGAAAAAGAGGAACGCGATGATCTTGCTTTCCTAAAGTTGGAAAAAGAAATTTGGACAGAGATGTTTCCAGAAACTGCGAAACAATATTTGGCAGAGGAGGAAGAGAAGAAAGATGAAGACAACAAGACCGATGGCGAGGAGAAGAACAAGGAGAAGAGCAAGAGGAAGAGTAGAGATACGAGTGATGACGAAGATGATGTTGATGAGGATCATGCTGCAGTATTGTGCGGTGACAGTGTAAGGGAATGCTTGAGCTTGAGCAGCGACAACAGTATCAGCGATGACAGTAGCACCAGTGAAGATGATTAGTTTAGTTTTTTTAATTTGTTAAGGGGATTTCATTGTAAATTAAATGACATCATGTTTCTATTAAAATTAGTGTACTGTGTTTACATCAATGAAAATAATATAGTAGATATGAGTGTAAGAGGTACTGGTGTTATTATCACTGATCTAATTAGAATCTAGGCCGCCCTACTCAATTTATCTAGGGCAACGCCCTAGAATTTCTAGTGTGATTCTAGGGCAAAAGCCTATGTCAGTTGGGATTTGACGACCTATGACCTAGGGCCGGGGCAGCAGGCAGCCTGTTGCCCTGCCCTTAGGGCAGGGCGATAGGAAAGTGTGTCGCCCTGCCCTAAATGCCTAGTCCCAGTGGTGGGTGTCAAAGTCCAGCGGCAGCGAGTACATTACCTCCACCCCCAGGAGGTGAGGGACCTTCTAAATCATGCATTGGGAGAAGAGCCATAGTCTGGTATAGAGGTTGGTTGCGCAAGTGGTAAGTGCTGAGGCGTTGGCCTTGATGGTGATCATATGCTGGTCGAAGAACTCCAGTGCAAACTGCTCTGAACCGACCAGCGCCTAAGAGTCTGTATCCGGATTAGAGCTTCATGAATGTGGCGACACTATTTGCTGTTGACGGGGCCTTCACTGAGATCTCCGGGAGGGCCATGAACACTTCCTCCGCTAAACCTTCATCAGCCTCAGCCAGTCCTGAAGGATGGACTGGCCGTTCGTGGAGGTGAGGATGCATGTTTTCCCTGGGTTTAGGAAGCAACCCAGTGGTGCGTCTATTCCGTTGAAGCTTTGGCAGAAGAAGAGGAGGTCCCAGAGTGGTACCAGCGTTGTCACGTTGTCAAGGTATCCAAAGGTGTGGGTGATGGAGCCGTGGTTGTCATCCCCAAGGTCTTGTCTTGTGAGCCTGTCCGCTGTGTGCTCCTGTATGAGGAGGTTGAGCGGGCAAAGGACGCGGAGAAGAACTAGGGTGGCAAAGAGGGAAGATAGCAGGCAACCCTGATTTACACCCTCCTGCATGTGCGTCTTGCACCAAGTTCCGTCCTCCCAGCAGTAGTGTATGACCTCCGGATCATGATACAAGAGGTTGGCGATAATGGCGAGGAGCTCCGGGTAGTCATGGTCAATGATGTTCAGTAGTTCCTCACGAGAGATGTTGTCAAACATTTGTTTGAGGTCAAGAAAGACCGCCACTCTTGTTGGGAGCTTGTGTTGGTGCTGCGGCCTGGAGATGTGCTTCTCGATGCCTAATTGCACTGTCTTGATTAGGAAGTCCATGCCACCATCAACACCAATGGCGTAGTTGAGCGGGAGCATATCGATGAAGAAACGCTTGCGGTAGGAGACCATGATGTGGCTGGCGGTGAGCCATCCGATTCCGGAGGGGGCGGCGATGGGCCGGTGCTTGGTAAGATTGCCAGGGTCCTTGTGGAGGAGGAAGAGATAAGCGTATGTGAAGTAGATAGCCACCACCAGAGGGAGAAGGCCCTAAAGACAAGATTGAACAGGCGACAAATGTCGTTGTTGACCGAGGCGATGTTGAGGTTATCTAAATTGATGAATGCGTCAACGGAGTCAGTGTTGACCCCAGCGCCTGCGCACTTGGACGCACGTTTGATGGTGGTGCAAATGTTTCCTGGTAGGTGGACTGACTGGTGGGTTAGCTTGGGTGGCGGTGGTGGGTGTCCGAGTGGTGGAAGTGGCGGCGCGTAGGGTGGATGCAGGATGGGCTCGTTGTGGTTGCCAATGGAGGCGATTGGATTGTTGTTACAAACGGGGGTGGGTGGGCGGCGCAGAAGTTGTCGTTGTCTGCTGCTTCCTTTGCAGTGCAGTTGTCCTCCCGTTATGGCCTGTTGGTGGAGGCTTTCCAGCTGGAGACGCTCATGGCATCTTGGAATACCTCCTCAATGGCTTCTGCGCAAATGCTGGCGATGCGTTGGGCGATGGCTTGGGCAATGCTTACTCCATCCCTGCTCTCTCTGGTAGAAGGGGTCAGGACGAGGCACTCAAGGTGGACGATCAGCCGCCAGAAGGGTGCTGGGGAGTGGTCGGTGGATGCGAGCACTATCTAGTGGACGATGGCAACCATGATCTCACGGACGGCGATCTCATTCCTCTTACTGAGAAAGCGCCGCCATGTGGAGCGGAAGTCAGGCCTGTCATGGCGGTAGGTTGCCGAGATAAATTGGAGGCTGTGGCGCCAGGAATGAAGGAGCTGGTCTGATTGGTGATGTGGGAGGAGAAATCTGTCGTATAGATGAATGTTGGAAGGGGAGGCTGGCTGGGACAGGTCCGTTGGTGGGTAGGTTGGCACTGTAGGTGGGTACTGTGTGTGCGGTGGTGTAATAGTGGGTGATGAGAGAGGCTGCTGGGTGGGCGACGGTGTAGATGGAGGATGCAATGTAGGGGTGGGTGCAATGGTGGGTGATGAGGGAGGCTACAGGGTGGGTGGCGGCGTAGGGGTAGGATGCATGTTAGGGTTATGTGTGGTAGTGGGTGGTGAAGGTGGTTGCTGGGTGGGTGGCAACGTAGGCCATGATGATTTCGTACGTGCTTATAAAGATCACCAATTGCGGAATGTATGCCAAAGCCCTTGAGAGCGATGGCCCAACCTGCCAAGCATCAACAGGTTACAATGGACTGATTTCAAACCATTCTTTGTCAAAGAATATGAGCGCATGCTCAGAGAAGGTGGAGGCCCGTCAATCAAACAGGAAGGGCATGGGCCGGCATTCATGGGCATCGACGAGGACGGAGAATCAATTGTAGAAAGTATAGTTAAATATGCAGAGCGGGCGGCGGCGGCGGAAGCAAAGATGACGGAGATGGAAAGCCGTCTTTCATCTATCGAAAGTACCCTCCCCAAGCAGCGTATTTTACCCCTCAGCACCAATACCGAGCGCAGCCGCAACACTTCCAAGCTCCACCACAAACCATTGCCGTGCCACAGCAAGGGACCTACATGCAACAGCCCCCGCCACAGCAAGCGCAACAGCCATGCCAACAGCAAAAGTCCAAGAAAAGGAAGACACCAAAGAACTCTTTGGGCTACACCCAACCGGAGATGCAATTTGGACAGCGCCCCAACGTGTACCAACCAGCAAGGGGCCAACAAACAGGAGGCCGTCGAGCAGGTGAAACCTACTCAAACCGCCAAAAAAACCATCTCAACCTGTACTACTGTTTCTCATGTGAGTACGATGTGGACCATCCTTAGCTGAACCCGATGACCTGCTTTGTTGGAATACCATTCTGGCACCAGGGAAGCTTGGCGTATTACCACAAACTCGTGGCTGCGCATGACTCGGTCTGGCCGGCGGCAGGGACGTGGCGAGACAACAGCAACAACCAAACAATGGTAGCAATGGCCGGCAGCATCGCCGGCCCATAATTTGTTATCACCTTAACCTAAATACTAGTTGCACCAACACCATTGTGTTTGTATACCCTTTAGTAACATTAGAGAGCCGATAGCATGCTACGCCATGCTTGTCACTATTGATGACTTTAATACTGCTCCTTCCACTTTGGGGAGCATTTGCAGATGCTCTGCATGCAGCCTCAAATGACAGTACGTGGCATATTTGCATTCACAACATTCTGTTGTCAGAGGTGTACTGGCCATGCTTGAGATGTCATTGCGACAGAAGCATTTAGAGCATTTGCAGTTGATAAATAATGGACTGGGAAAGAAATATGTGGCTGTGGCCTGTGGCCTGTGGCCTGTGACCTATGGCCTGTGACCTATGGCCTGAGGTGATAGCATGCTACGTCATGCTTGTCACTGTTGACTCTTCAATACAGAGCTATCCCTCACTTGTATACATCCTTATCATCAATCCCCTTGGAAAATTCTGCATCTCTGGTCAATTGACAATATTTAGTCTTGATAATGTGCATCCAACGTTGGCAACACCAACCAGTCTCATTCCTCAATTCTAGCAATGATAATTGTATACCCTGTGTTTGAATTGTTTTACCTCTCTCCAACATTTAATTACTGAGTTTCCAATCAATGGCTCACCAATACATTGCCAGTCATTTCTATTGCGTGTTATTGGATTACTATTACTATCACTATCATTAGGAATGATAACACTTGTGGGTACATTGTATCAAATATTAGTATAGGTCTTTTTAATAGTACAATCCTTGAATTGGGCTGATAGCGGTCACCGAGATATCGACCGAGGATCATTTTTGCCGGCTGAGCTCTGAAGTCGCTTGGTGTTAAACTAATGCAAAATCACGTTATTTGCGCTTAACCCTGTCTTCCGACGGGGTTACGAAAAAATTGGCAATATTTCGAAGAAAAAAAACGGCAACCTACCCAGCGCCTCAACAACATTTAGGCAAGCAGCACGCAGCCTTCTGACCACCAACTCTCTCCACCAGCATGTGCCCAGGAAGGCCATTGTTTACATTATCTACTGTGGGCATGTATGATGGCGACTGCAGATCCGGGTGATGTTTTCATGCACCATATCGCTGCACTTCTAATTGTTTGACCGGAATCAGTCAAAAATGACGATGTCCCCGACATTGAGGACTTTGAGGATGATGCTAGTCCGTTCACTACTGCTAGCATCAACAGTGTCTCGGAGGGCAATATTTGTGACCATCGTGGCACGCAAGCGGGTGCAGAGCAAAACGAAAAAGGCCCAAAGGAAGACGATGAAGTTTGCCTCAAATCGCAAGATTTGTGTCCTTCCAATGCATCTGATGATTTTATCACTGGAGATATGGATATGTCCACCATATCAATCTCCAGAGATTCTCCGCCCCACCAAATCACAAGGGCAACCGCCTCATCAAATAAATGAGGGACATCAATCCTTAAGGGCAGGGCCCTCTCCCATTTCAAATCTTGTTACACCACGTGTTAGATATTGAACGACGGTCAGAGCGATGAAGCTAGCGGTTTGGCATCGGCTCCTACTTTGGAACGGGCGGAAGCTACTTGAGGCAGATGCTATTGCAAATTGCTA
>JALLAS010003618.1:0-11064 GCA_036939415.1 Detonula confervacea
GTGATGTGATGACGTTCGTCATCACAAATCGCGCATGATCGCGCGTCTTAAAATGACCTTAAAGACCGAAAAAGGCCTGTGGATCCCCCGCGCGTCGTGGACCTACGATCGTGGGTCCGCCACGCGGGGACTTTTTCCCTTAAAGTAGGGGGTTGGCGGAATGGCGTTAATCTGCGTTAATGTTGCGACCGCTATTGTACAAACAGATCATTCTGTTTTGAAAGGAAGCAATTCATGTCAAGTTGCTAGCAGTTGGTTGATTTTAGTGTAGATTTAATGCGTTTGCTTGTGGCTTTAACCAAAACCTAAGACGAACAGAACAAGAACGACAGTGAGACAAAGAAATGGCTGATGAACTAACGGCAGTGTGGGAGCTGCGCGACAGCGAAAACGCCGACGGCGGAACCAACGATATTGATGGGAGAACAGCCGATGATGGCATGGATAACAGGAAGCGACCAGCATTGGCACAGCCAGTACAGGTCACCCAGGAGGGGACGAGCGATGCCCATGACAATATTGGACAGGATGGCGTTGGGTTCGGCGAAGGGGGGGCAGCGGCCGTTGAGGATACGGCCACCATCCTAAGGCGGAGCGCACGTAGGGTCATCCCCAGCGAAAAGGCCGCAGCAGCAACAATAACAAAGACGACGGCGGGGCAAACTGAGCAGGCAACAATGCCGTTACAGCAACAGCAAAATACGGCGGTAGGAGGCTTGGGGCAAGGAGCGACAGGGCTCGTGACACCACTGCCACATACTGGGGGAGCGACAAGTACGGCAACGGCTCCGGCGGGGATTGGCGGGATACCTGTGAACGTGGGAGGCACTATGGCAGCGATGCCAACCATGTACTTGCACCAAGCAATCACGAAGAAAACATTGATATACATACTAATAATCATCCTTCTACTCAGTATGTATGTACAATGGAAGATTGATTGCTGTTCCAACACCATGACAAAAAATAATAACTCACACTCATCCTCCATCAAGCCCAATGATGCAACAGCAACCAACAGAAAGAGCAAGACTGTGCATGAAACATCACCATTGCCACCCCCTGACAATTGCTCCTGCAAAGTTACATCCAAACTCCTGCCCCCGTACAAACAAAACCCCTTCCTTGAATACGGAACGGGAGCTCGAATCCTATTCTTGCTGGGATATCCCTACACTGGCACATCCGCCGTACACTACCTCCTTGGAACTAGCCGGAATGTGAGCACCCTCACCCGTCAGAATGATGTGCTTAGTCCGAAGCAAGAGGGATGGAGCATTCTAGGGCTGAAACAAAAGCTCAAGAACAGGTGGAGTGGGCATTTACATTTAGTAGAGGAGGGGTTAAATTTCACCAATTTGGCAGAGCAATACTGGCAAATGTGGGACACGGAGAAGCCTCTCCTGCTTGAGAATTCCCCCCCAGAGATACAATCACCACAGGCATTGATGGATGCATTTTCCATCCACGGGAAAGTGCGCTTTGTCTTGCTAGTGCGTGGGGATTGCACATCCCATAATAACATGCCATATCATACAAAAAAATCACGGGTGCTAGGATATCGCAACGTCGAGACAATGTTTCCAAAGGATACCTTTGTATTACGATACGAAGATTTGTGTCTCCGATGGAAGGATGTTTATGATGAATTGGTCATGTGGGAGCCCCTTTTGGTGGATGTGGATATTGCATCAATACCCCAAGCTGGGGATGATATGGGGCGACAGGTGCATTCCCAACATTCACATGAGGCACTGAGCATTGCAGACTATTGCCATGGAAAAAGACCTAGCTGGGAACATGGTCTCAAAAATACTTGCCATCGGAATTGCACCAAAGATTGGTTTGAATTGTCGGCACTTTATGGTTATGATGAGATAGATTCACAGTCTTGCATTTGAGTGGACCACATAGTATGGTAGAGTGGTGTGTGATTAGGACTGAGAGATGCAAATTTGTCCAATTTATAATTTATAACTACATATGAAATAAGTTTGGATGCAAAAAGGACCTCTGGATACAGGAAGTATGTGGTACTGTCAACAAAATGAGATTACTCCATACTGTAGTACTATCGGAGACGAGTACTATTCTTGGGTGTACTGCTTTTGTTATTAATAGCAATGCAATATTATGACACTAGCACTTGCATTTTTTTCTTTCCAATATTTTCATAATGCACCCGGAGTACCATTGGCCATGATATGGGTTTTGTATCATCAAAATTGGACCAGTACAACCCGAGTAATGCAATGGTGGCAAATGATGCACTAATCCGGGGTCTACAAGCAGCTTATATTAATGCAATACAATGACACTAGCAATAGGTTTTTTTTTAATATTTCCAAAATGCATCCGAAGTTCCATTAGCCATTATGTATATGCTTTGTATCAAGAAGAGCAGACCATTAGAACCCGAGTAATGCATAAATCGGAGAATGATGGTCTTATGATGGTCTGATGAAAGAAAGGGTTAACCATTGTAATGAAAATCCCATGTTTACACTTTACACTTTAAAGGCGGAGCTTAACATGATTATTTATGCTATCGCAACAACTGACTGTGTTCCAAGTGGCTTCTCGTTCCAATGCCTCGACAGACTTGTAATGCAACTATAATTTGGCCCCATGAGTTTGAGAATAATTCTTCTGTTTCAATGATAAATACAATTTCCTATATTCAGTTATGAGATGCCAGCCGGTGAAATTGTTGAATATGGTAAAACTCATTATAAAATTTTCTTATCCAAACTCATCCTGTCCACCGCACCATTCCGCCAAACTATCCAACTCCACTTTCGCAACCTCCAAATCCTCTTGCAACTGCACAATTCCCAACGATCTGCCAGTCCTTTCCAACAGAGTACCCTTCTTCCATCGGTGTTCTTTGCTTTCCAACACAATGACCTTGCCTCCCACCTTAGGCAATGCCGTTTCCAAATATCGTTCGGGGACCTTGTCTAGTACTGCTCCGTCATTGTCCATGAGCAATACCGCTTTGGGTCCGCTGTTTCCTGATTGGGTTTGAATGACATCTTGAACGATGCCCTTTTGGAGGTAGTATTTGGGTATTTTTTTGGAGATGAGGCGTACACGAATGTGGGGTGTGAGCCAGTGCAGATGCTGATGTTGCTGTTGTTGACTTTCATGATGACGTGATGCTTGTGTATTATGAGTTGATGAATGATGGTGTTTGGATCGTTTTTTGTGACAGCTTGACCGTTCATCTGGACTACGACTGCGGTCTCGTCTTCGCGTGGATGATGACTCTTTCTTCCTTCTGCTGCTACTGCCTCGCTCTCTGCTGTCGCTTCGACTTCTACTGCGGCGATCGCGATGATGACTCTTCTTACGCCTATGCTTCTTGGAACTGCGCCGGTCTCTGGAATCATCTTCCGAATCAGAGCGTTTGCGATCCCTAATTTTGTTGTCTCTCCTCCTGCCATCATCTCTGGAATCATCGTCGGAGTATTTACGACGATCGTCGCGGTTTCTTCTATCATGATCCCGGCCACTGCCGCGACGTCTATTACGGTCATTAGTGGAATCGTCATCCGAATAGTACTTGCGATCACGTCTCCGATCATCAGGCTGCCCTATGCGATCTCTTCTATTGCGATCATCGCCTCTATCATCACTGTGACTCCTGCTCCTTCTCCGTCTTGCATCCGACGCCTTTCCATTCTCGGGCCGCACATTATCTGGACCTGTAAACGTCTGTTTCTGCTCCTTCTTCTCCAACTTCGTCTTACGAAATGGAACATCTTTCAATTCCTCCCAAGAGCACAGCTTCGCGCTGCCTTTCGCCACGGACGTACTTTCCGTAGAACCTTCGAACTGCACCAATATACGATTCAATCCAGGTACTCCGGCAGTTTTTATCACCAGCGCCCTCTTCTCACCACCATTTCCATCCTCGCCAGTGCCATTGCTCCTCACGCGTACCACACTGCCATTTTGCAACGTAAACTGCACATCTAACCTTGTCTTCTCCTCCTTCCTTTTGTCGGCCTCCTCCGCCTGGCGCTTTCGTTCGTCGTCCCTCTTGACCTCCTCGGGCCGGCGGGCACGTCGATGTATCCCCCCGCCATTTGACGGTCGCGAGCTCGTGGAGGATGGTAGGGGCAATGGCGTGGCGCCCAATCCCAATCGGTGCGGACGGGGCTTGACTTTTTCTTCTTCGGGCGGTTTGCCCTTGTTTCCGGGGTGGATGTTGCCTCCGCCGCTGCCGGCGCCGCCGGTCCAGCCCATGCCGCGCAGTAGTGCCGATCCGAAGTCGCGAATGGCCACGTTGGCGTACACGTTGGAGGTGGGATCGACATCTGCTGCGTGATGCGATAATTCGTGCTGGAATTGCTCTTCGTCGTTCATCTCCGTCCCATTGTTGTTGCTGCCATTGTTGTTATTATTTGGTTGAACATTGAGATTGTTTTCAGAGGGTGCGGCAATGACCATTCCCCTCCCGGCTGGAGTGGTTCCTTCACCATCATCATCTTTGTGTTGCTGTGTTTGCTTTGCTGATTGGATTAATTGCTGGAGCGCCTCGTCATCGTCCATTGCATCAGTTGTACCAGTCTTTGAAGCAGTAGTGGTAGTAGCTTCTGCACAATTAACATTATCCCCCAATTTTTTTGCTTCATCGGCAGCTCCTCCATTATTATTCAACAATGCCAACCTCCTCGCGAGCAAGGGCTTATTCCGTTTCTCCTCCCCGCTCTTGCCCTGCTTGCATGGTATAACCAACACTTCCCCCTCCTCCTTCCTTCGCTGAGAAATCACTTCCGCTTCCTCGGCGATGGTGCCGTATTCCTCTGCCAGTAGCGATTTTTTATTCTCCGTGATTCGAAGAGTGGTTTTGGGTTTCGATTTGGTCTTCTTCTTTTTGAGGGAGATGTTTATTTTGGCCCGGGGCGCACTACTTGATGCGGTTGCTTTTGTTGATTCTGCTGTTGTTGCGGCGGTGCTAGCTCCAGCAGACACACCATTGTTGTTATTGTTTGCTAAAACAGGTGCAGCAGCTGCTGCATCACCATTGCTTTCCGGTGGCTTCACGTTGCTGCTCATGCTGTAGAATTTATTGCCACCTTGTTGTCTTTGTCAATTGGGTGTCGTTGGATGGGCGCTGACCTGCGCTGAGCTGAATATTTAATACTTCGATCGAATCTTCTCTATAGACCTTCTACGCAACTCTGAACATTGATGGATCTGCAAGTAAGACGGGGGCAGGCAGGCGCTATTGTCGGAGCGAGCAGGAGGAGAGGACGACGCCGTTGCATGCAGTCGTTTCAGTTGTGGTCGCCAGAGGTCGCCACATCGTCTTTGATGGTCGTCGTCGTTGTTGTCATTGTCATTGTCATTGTCGTTGTTGTTGTTGGATTTGGAAAAAGACGACGACCTACGATGACTATTCGGGGGGTAAATAGCGCTATGATAGCCCCCTTTCTCCAAAAATGAATCCAACTCAAATACGGAGAAAAGAATTCAGCAAAATATAGTTTTGTAATTTTGAGGTATTGGAACTTGGAAGCCGCAACTGGTAAGTAATATAATTGCTCAGTATATAAATTCGCCTCTGGGCCTGCCCATGTGCCTCTAATATTCTGATTGATAATTTGGCTCAACCCTATAAATCAAAGATCTTTTGAACATCAACAGACAAGACCCAAAATCCAAAATCCAAAGAACAAACAGAACATAACATGAGTACGATACGATATATAAAGAAAGAGCAAGTGCATTGAATTGCAAAGCCAAAAGCCAATTAGCACTCAGTAGCAAGAGAGATGTAAAGCAACGCCACGCCTCCATCCGTCCTCCGTCCAGGCCCCTCAATCTCTCCGGCACTATTCGCTGCATACTCCTAGCAACGTAGACAAAGCATTTTCATTTTGGTAAAGAACTCCATGACATGATTTTTCGCCGGCCCAAATCGTACTCGATCACGTTGAAACGGGCACATTCCCTGCTCAAGATAACCAAGAATGATCCCAAGACATCTATCATCAGCGGAGAGGTGACACATGGAAGCAGCATTCCTTCGAGGGTTCAAATCCAGGAGGCATTCCGTACGGCAGCGAAGTGCCATCATCCTGACCTTGCCAGCAAGGCAAATGCAAACGCGAACACGACATTTCGAGAGTGTCACGAGGCAAGAGAATTGCTGCTGGATTACTACGTTCGACGTAAGTTTGTCCATCCGGAGATTATAAATTCGACGAAGAACAAACCACCGGAGGGCCACGCTGACGAGTCTCTATTTTCGGTATGGAACACAACCCGATCTTTTCAGATCGAAATATTTTTACGTCTTTCCTTATGCTTGGGATTGGCGGTTGGAACCTACTATCATGATTTGTATCTGCCAGAATGGCGGAAACAACAAATAAAACGCCGCGATGCTCAATTTTATCAGTTTGGTCCTCAGCCCCGAATTTAGCGAGGAGCATATCAGATGTCGTGCAGGCTCAGATGACTGACAAAAATGATTCTGAGGTGGAAGACATCTATTGATCCAAGATCCATGTAAGGTAAATTCAACTACACTTTTACCGTCACAAGGTCAGGGTTTTGCAATTCTGCAAGCTGGCCATACAGCACATCCAAGTTGCTTTCATTGAACAGCGAAGAGCGGATCGGATGCAAGAGACTAGGAGTGGTACCAATCAATCCGCGCTCCTCCAGCCATTTTTCAAGGTCCTCCCGCCTCATCACATTGTAACAGATTGCTTGAGGTTTCAGTGGGTTGAAATTATCCTCGTGTTTTTGCAGCACGCCCATGTCTTTGTTTGAGTAGAAAAATTCATCCCAAAACATATCCCAAAGCTTTAGGGCTGGATGCAAGCTCACAAATTTCATTCTACTATACAAAAAGTTCAAGGCAGCTTTGTGGCACTTCGGCAGAGACCTCATGGTTTCATTTCCTTCTTGGTTTTGCAAATATGAAACCAACGCATGGCGATCGAGATGAGGGTTATTGAATACGTAGTACCAAAATCCATCACCAAGTATTGCATTGGATTGCATATGCTCGTGAATCAAATTCTGTCGATAGGAATCATGTTCTTGCACAAACTCGGAGACATGCACCAATAAATTGTCTACTTGGTCGAATATTGAGCAAAGCGTCGGTGTTTCTTCCATGTTGTCGTGTAATCCTATGTGGCCAGGTCCCATTGTGGCATGACGATTTCGAAACTGGTGGGTTTGACCGGTATTTGGCAGCACAGCTGAACCGTATCCATCTCCATAGGTCATTTGACATTTGAACCCTGGTGCCATCGGTTTGGTGCTTTCTGCACCCACACGGATTGCTCCGTTCGTGTAATAGCACTTAAATGACACAGTTGAATAATTCGGTATCTACTTCTCGTTCCCTTTCATTTCCCTCTGAATCTGTGTATTTTTCGGTTCGTGTGCCATCTCGGACAGTTTCTCTCTCGCTCCGGGAGAATGGAAAATGAATTCCATATCCGTGCCGACTCAAGGCTCGCAGCTTTTGCCTCACCAGCTTCTTATGAACGACATCATCACTCATATTGAGACGGAAAAAATCTCTGAACTTGTCATCTCTAATAAAGGTCTCATACATTGCGTCGTCGTACACTAATAGGCAAGTGAAAGGTATGTAGGTCAGAGTGACATAATTAGCATTCACCCTACAATCAGAGGTACAATAGGTAGATTTTGATCAAAGAAAGTGTTGATAACACGAAACTCACCTACAACACGATGAAAGGGATAAGGAATGACATACATCTTTCCAAAAAAGGTTTTGGAATCCAAGACCCCATCTCTGCATCCAGTTGCATCGTTCCAATACACATCAACGCCTTCTAGATGCTCTCGAGCTGATAGACGCATTGCTGCGAGCTCAGGGTCTTGTTGCCCTCGCCAGTGGGATCTAATATTTTCAATACCAGAACCAGTAGTCGCGTCTTGCAGCTCAAGAAGACGCTGCGCAACTTCTTCACTGCATTTGTTCAACAGTATGCCTTCCCAAAATGTGTGCCATACGCGATGCTTGACTTCGCGATCCAAGTCCCAATTTGGCACTGCTCGTTCTGCTTTGATGTTCTCGATATTCAAAACAGTGTCCGTGAAGGTAAACGATCCTCGAAGATCTTTCACCTTGGTTTGTATGCGCTTGTTCCCAATCATGAATGCTGCAGCCATTACCACAAAGTTCACAGCATTTGCCAGGGACAAAACAACTCCAACAATCCCACTCAATATGGTAGAAGTAGGCATGGCAACTAGCAGAGCACCACCGACGCCTGTCGCCAACCCAGCGATGCGGCCGCTTGAGTCCATGAAATCATTCGTGCCATCGATAAATGGTGTGGTGTAGAAACTAATACCAGCCAAGGTTCCATAGAGCAATACGCTCACCCAAGCTTGAGCATGGCCAGTCAGCATGATCAATGATCCCACTAGGGACAGCTTGAAAACAAGTTGTGCTATCTTGTAGTATGCCCAACGGCGTTCAAATCCTTGATACAGTGAGCGAAATGGACACTTTTGCTGGTCCGGATCATTCATAACAAGACGATTGTAGGTTTTGTCATCCAGTGTCACCTCTTCACCGTCAACATCGTAAATGATGTCGGGGTTCTCCGCCGACCCAGTTGGTTTGTTCGTTTGAATCAAACGGAACAGAAGTATTGGCAAGGGAATCGTGAACGTGAGGAGAAGAATAACACTGATGAGCTGCCCAATTTTGATTTGACCTTCATCCAGCTTTTTCACCAAGAATGTATCTTCTTTTTGCGAGATCAATTCCAGGCTCAAACGAGCTACTGGAAGATACACCGAAAGGCAAATCGTAATCGCATAGGTCGTAATACGAACGGCTTTCTGCTGAGCACTTGCAACATCGGCCCATGAGTTCGATTCATGCCCCTCCCGAACTTCGTTTGACACATTGTGCAATTTCCTGGCTTTGCAAGCGAACCATATGTAAAGCACATAGGCCAATACAATGACAACTAATAGGGTGATCAGGCCAACAGTGACCATCTCTTCCGATTGTACTGCCGCCGCGACATCAACAGCAACAAAATTTGCAATGCCCCCAAAAAAGGCCTTGGCACCTTCCACCAAAGGCGCATCAGTCACGTCCTGATAAAGGTTGGTAAAGAACAGACTCGTGCTCTGCATGAAGTCACGAAATATTTCAATTCGTAGCAGAGGACATGCTGCGGTACAGCCTGTCACGCTGATGCCGGCCAATGCCTTCATTGCAGTTTGCATTGCTTCTCGGCTCTGAGTGTATGCTTCTTCAATATCATCGAATGAATCACCTGCGAGTTGCTCAAAATCGACAGAGTTGTAAATGTCTCCAACAACTACAGTAGCATCCTTAGCAGCATCTACGGCCTCTTCTCCCACTTCTTCCATGACACCCGCTACAGCACCTGCGCCAACAGCGAGCACGGGCATTGCTGTCTTGACAAGTCCACGTCCCTCTTCAATTGCGCCATCCATCCATGCATTCAGTTGTTCCCAGAATTCGAGGAAGCCCTCCAATTTTGCAGAAGCGGCCTTCCTCACTTCATTATACAGATTTTGAGCATCAATATCGGACAAGTATTTAGCAGCATCGCCTAGCTTTGCTCCGACGTCCTTCAACAATTGCCGAGCAATAGGAATACCTGTTTCTTTCATTTCTGCCAGAGCTTCGAGCACATCCTCTCCGATTGCTTCTGCATCTACATTTTTCAATTCTATAAATGCCAGACTCAAAAGACTAGCTATTTCCTTGGCAGCTTCTCGGCCCATCTCGACGGCAGCTTCGCCAACTTCATTGGCTATCTGCGTTCCATTTTCACAAATAGCATCAAACGTTTCGCCATCAATGTCTGTGATAGCGTTGACGGCATCATCCCCCACTTCTTCCATTGCAGCCATCACAGCACCTGCGCCATCGACCAACACAGGCATTGCGGTCTTGACAAGTTCTCTTCCTTCTCCAATGGCAATGTCCATCCATCCATCCAGTTGCTCGCGGAAATCAAGAAATCCTTCCAAGTTGGCAGAAGCTGCCTTCCCCACCTCGTTGTATAGAATTTGGGCATCAGTATCGGACAAGTATTTGGCAGCATCACCTAGCTTGGATCCAACATCCTTGATCAATTCTTGGGCAATCGGAATGCCAGTTTCTTTCATTCGTTCAAGAGCTCCCAGCACATCCTCTCCGATCGCTTCTGCGTCAAAATTTTTCAATTCTGCAAATGCCAGGCCCAAAAGGCGTGCTACTTCCTTGGCAACCACTTGCCCAACCTCGGCGGCAGCTTCGCCAACTTCGTCGGATATATCTGCCCCTTGTTCGCATAGCTCATCGAAAGTTTCACCATGCATGGTGATAGATTCTGCATGGATTTTCATAAAAAATAATGTCTATGTATTTCAGTCGCAGAGGCTTGGTATTGTATGAAGTCAATGGTGCCCTCTGTCCGCGTCGATAGGTGCACACATTGAGTTACGTTTGCTTTGTTGAGTTAAGGTTGAGCAACCGGGCACTATTGCTTCGCGTCGGGCGTGAAGCTCGAGCGGGCTCGAGTAGCTTCAACAATAAATAATGTTGCTTCGATTTGAAAATCAAAATCTCTCGCGTGCAAAGCAAGCACAAACGAAAGACCCGCTTCATTCTAAACCTGCCGAACCGGCGGGTAGCGAGATAACGGGATACGAACCATTTGCTAGACTTTTCGCCTGTCACCATGGCCATCAGAAGATGGCCATCCTCTTGTGCCATCATCTGTCATTTTCATTGCGATTGCTCATGCCCACGCGCCGCCGCGCTTAAATCTGAGGAGCATAAAAACATAAGCCATAGGCATGCCCGACAAATAATGATGATGATCTTGCCTTCAATAATTTTAGGCAAAAGTGAGGACATCATATTATCTCTATTATCCCAAAGCCAAAGGCCAAATATTGTCATCTCTAATTCCATGAACCCGTATGCCCACACTTCTACTTCTAGATTGAAGCACCCAACTCGCTATGACCCCATCAGAGTATGTAAAAGTACCCATATGTATTTTTTGTACCCATTTTTTCGAA
>JALLAS010003676.1:0-10588 GCA_036939415.1 Detonula confervacea
TCTGATGCATATATGTCGTGTTTTTTTTTCACCATCATTTTGAGCTCCAAAAACTTGCCCTGTGCTATCTCCTATACCTATTGGTAAGGGGGGTTGCGAGGACAATGGATAGCAGGGACAACAACCCCTCAAATGGTTTTTTTTGTCAGCAGATGCAGTACAAACATAGAAATCATGCCCAGAAAAAGGAAATATGTTGCGTTTTATTTCTCACTATAATTTTGGGCTCCAAAAAAGATGCCCCGTGCTATCTCCTATACCTATTGATAGGAGAGTTGCAGGGGCAATAGATGGCAGTGGACAGAAACCTTTAAATATAATATTTTGGGGTATCTGTATACGCATATTGACTCACCATGAACACCAGCCCATGGATAAGTCCCCCGAATTAAGTATCCAAGAACAGAATCTACGGTCTGGGTAATCCTAACCTCCAGTGTGTATTGTTGTGAGTATTGTGATTTTTGATGTGGTGGGATTGGGGCATCATATTGCCTTAGAAAGGGACCGGGTGGGAGCGTCGATGTCTGGTCAGCCATGCCAGTAGAATTGACAAACCAGAGCCAAAAATGAAGGGAATTGACACCATCGAAGAGGATCCACGCCAGCATATGGGTATTGGATGGGGTTGCTCGCAGCGCGGTGACAGGAAAGGAAGGATAGAAGCATGGTGATGATACCCCCTCCTGGAGCCGAGCGCCGTATACGCAGGAACCGATGGGGTTGAACTTGGCGCTCACGTTGAAGTAGGACACTAAGCCGTGATGCGGCAGGCGCCCTTGGTTGGTGGGTAGGGAGAGTTGATTGTCGTCGTAGACTGGTGGGCTCATTGTAGTTGAGGAAGGTGAGAGGTGAATGAATAATGGTGCATGCGGTCGGTCGGAAGAATGTTTGGATCAGATTTGGCTTGAAGTGCAACAGGCGTAACAAAACGCGTGAGAATTTACGTTCATTTTTAATGGAAAAATATTTAGTCAGCTTATCTAATTAAATAAATGTTGATGTAATAGTAATTAAAATAGCAAAAAAATATTATAGAATCGCTATGTCGTAGAAAAAAGGTATGCGAATGCTAGTGTTTTATAATATTGACGATTGCGCTTTACAGGATTCAAGTTACGGTTGCATATATAGGACCACTAAATTACTGGCTTTGTTGCAGGCCCACAATATCACGCAATATCGTAGTCAGATAGAGTAGGGCACCGTTTTAGAAATCCCTGCTCGCTGGCTTGAAGGCCATCTCTTTGGTTTTTGATGAAGCTTGTCGCCGAACCACGCAAGCGCGGCCAACAGTTCATACTGACAAATGTCCGTTCAAAGCTAAATCCCAAAAGAATAGATCAGAAACTGATTGAAGATTGGCTTGAAAACAATTCTTTTATTGATTCTGCCGTCTGGGGAAACGTGGTCGCTTTTGAGAAGCAGACCCAATTTGGAGAAACAGAATGGGTTCGTTTGAATTGTGAACAATTCTTCGAAGCCCGATTCCGGCCAATCTCCTATGTGTTTCCCCTTTCGTGCTTCTTATTATCTATGTATCTTTCTTCTTTTGATTCCTTTCCTTTCTTTTCTTACATGTTCCTCGAGATATCGTCCGCGAGTTCGTTATTTGATGAATGTTCCGAGTTCTCTAAGTTCATTTGGGTTTCTTCTTCGGTGTATTCTCTTTCGTACTGGAATTCCATGATGTTCCTGGTGACACTGTCCACTACTAGTCCCATGTGGAGTGAACTGTTGCTGTCTACTAGGGTGCCTGTGGTTGTTAAGTCGATTTCCCACCTGTTCTTCATGAGAAACTTGATGTCTGAGTCCTTTACCGCATTGTAGATGGACCTGTTCTTGTTGATGTTAGTGAATTCCGCCATCATGTGTTGCAGGTTCGGTTCGCATCGCATGAGATTCTTTTCTGTCCTTGCGATTTTGAAGGGACTGTTCGATTCTGTCCTTGACCTCTTGAAGAAAACGTATTGGGATGCTATGCCTCTTAGTTTCCTTTGCAGGTCTGAGTGCTTGATTCTTCGTAGTCTTTCGTCGTTGCTTGTATATGCTGCTATGACATAAGGGTCTATCTGTCCACTGTCGGCGCGGGGGTGGAGGCAAGCTTGTTGGATTACTTGTTCTCGCCACGTATCGAATGTTAGCTTGACGTCGTTTTGTTGTTTGATGTGTACGTTTTGTTCGATGAATGATTCGTGGTCCAGTGCGAAGGCTGTGACCAGTCTCCATGCGGTATTGATTGCTGTCAGTTCAATGAAACCCGCTGTTCCATGAGGGTGAGCGTAATGGATGATCAACTCATACTTATTCTTTTCTTGTTTGTTGTCCGAGTCTAGAAAGAGCAGTTCTTTGTTGACGAAAGTCTCGATCTCTTCGACTTCTGTGTCTTGAAGTACCATGGTTTCATTTCGGTAGTTTCTGTTGGATGGAGAAGCTCCCGGGAATGGTTTGTCGAAGGACATGATTGGGTCTTTGATTTTGGTGAGGGTGGGTGGGAGAAAATAAAATGACCAGTCTAGATCACTTTGGAAGCTTTGGGGCTTGATTCGAAGTTTGATGAGTGGAAATNAGAATGGGTTCGTTTGAATTGTGAACAATTCTTCGAAGCCCGATTCCGGCCAAAAATATGTCTCCAAATTTGTTTTACTGGAGTTGGATCGGCCATGTGGAAGGTCTGAACTGGTCACGAAGGGAGTTGTGACGGCCATTAAGTTTTGTATGTTCAGACTTTCTGCAATGGGCGATTTGATTTGTTGTGTTTGTTTCGTCCTTGTTCTTCATTGCTGTTTCTGAGATTTGTCTTTTTACTGGGAAGTTGAAGAAGGTGTCCGAATGTAGCATTTTGGTACTTATTCCTTTTGAGAAGGATAGTACTTGTTGTTCAATGTAATCCAGGAATGCATCGGATAGCCATCTCCCTATTTTCATTATGGTGAATATTGGTGCTCCCGATAGGTATAGCATCATTGCGAAGGCTCCTCTGTTGCTGTGTGTTCCCACGTCTTCTGCTGTGAAGCCTAATACTTCTGGGCCTATCGCGGTTACCGCTGATTGGATTGTGTCTTTTACTTCGTAACTTCTGATGTCTGCGAAGCGTTTCGTTCTTGCGTCGTAATAAGTGTATATTGGCCATTCTTTGTCGTATCCTGGGTAGCTACGTAAGCGTCTTATTGTGTGTGCCATGTGCCATACCGGGTTTAGTTCGTCGTCAGATGTAGCTTCTTGTGGGATTGATTCGTCTCGATGAGCGTCTGATTTTTGTGGGCCGAAGGTCACAATTACTATATCTGCATTGTGTAGATGAGGGTGGTCATGAGACAGTGTCTTGTTTCCTTTGATGAACGTGATGTCGCATGGTCTGATCGTTCTTGTTTGTTTTTCGTGATGTCTTTGTGTTTTAGAATATTCACAACTTCTCATGGCGAAGAATAGGGCGGAACATAGGAGTTCTGCGACTGCTCGATTTCTGGGTAGGGTGGCTCTTCGGAGAATAAATCTGTAAACTTCCGGTGGGATAGCTTTCTGATGTTTGGTCTTGGGATCGACCTTTTTGTAGCTATTTATCTGCCGTTCTATAAGTAAGCTAGGTTTGCCTGACTTATCTAGTCTTGGGTCCTTCCCACCACTTGCTGAGATGGTCGCAGCCACATGAATAATGGCCGTTTTCGCTGTCTTCCCCTTAATTTGATCCCCGGTGGGAGAGAAATCTCCTCTTCGTAGCGCATGTAGGAATCCACATAAACATCGTATTTTTTCTGTACATGAGAACTCTTGAAGATAGGGGTCAGATCCGGCTTTGACGTGGTTGAGCCAGACCACCCAATTATCCCATGAGCTAGCGTACTTTTTGTGCGTGCCCATTTCAACTCCCTTTTCTTGGTCGTCAGCTGCGCCAGTGAGGCAATCCATGAGGTAAGCTCTTCCGGGAGTTTGATTATCTTCATCTTCTGTGGGGGAAGGTAAGGGGGTTTGGTGTGTTCGAAAAGAGCAATCAATTGTTTGTCTGTTAGGTGGAAATCGCGGGAGAGTGAGTCGGCGATGTCGTTTGCTGCCCCCGGCAAATGTTGTGAGTATGAGCTCGCATTGTGCTCCATGAGCGTCTTTGCTGTTTCTCGTGCTATTTCGTTGTTCACTGGGTGTGATGATGGGTCGAAATTGGATTTGTACATCCAGGCGCAGGCGCTGGTGTTGTCGGTGATGTCTTCGGAGCATGGGAATTGAGAGTCGTCGAATGTCAATTGTATTTTTTGGTTGATTGAGCTGGCGAGGTATTCTTTTTGATTTATATCAAAAGATATTTGTTCTTCTTTCGTGAATTCGTATCTCCATGCCATTCCTGAATGGTGGCCATATCCGCCAATGCCCATTTCGCATGAGTCGGATAGGTTCAATGATGTGACTTTGCGGAATATGATGTTGTTGATTGATATTCCTCTGTTTGCTTTTAGTAAAAATTTGAGCCAGAGTTTGAGATCTTTTCGTGCTTCTGCTGTGATCTTTACTGACCCAAATTTTGCCGCCTTGGTTTCTAATTTTCGTAGGCGGTTCATGAAGTGGCGGGCGGAAGGAATGATGAAGGCTACGTGGTTGAGCCTTCCGATGAGGGAGGCTAGCTCTTTGTAGGGAGCTTTGATCGAGGTGAGCATTTCTTTGATTTGATTGCTCCAGATCGTGTGTTTGTCGTTTGGGAGGGCTACTGTGAACCTCCTTGTGTCGATTTCCCATCCGAGGAAATCCATGACTTCTGTGAGGAATGCCTCTGCTTTGAGTTTCCTCATCGAAGCCATTTCGGCTCTTTGTATTGGTTCATCTTTTCCTGCATTTGGTCGGAATTGGAGGTGTAATGCCATTGTTATGCATTGTTCTGCTCTTTGTACCATTGCTTTGTTTTCTTCTGTATCTAACACACAAGCTGTTCCATCGTCGATGTATCCATCAGTGCCTCCTTTGAATGATATTGGAAGTTGGACGTCTGCTGCAAAGGCTGGTCCAAATGGTACTTCTTTGCCCAATCGTTTCGGAGGAGGGATTTCATTTTTCAATGGGCTTGGAAGTTTGGTTGGGTCCCATAGGGGACAATTTAGCAAGTCATTTGCCAGGTCAAATGTGATGTCTGAGCTATTCGAGAATTCTGCTGGCGCTGGCATTGAACCGAAGGGTAGTCTGCCGAGGGCTACTGCTATTTCTTCTTCGTCGGGGGTGTGATCTTCTGTGTGGTTTTGTACAAACCACATGGCGATGCATTTGGCTGTCATCTTCGCGGAGGTGTGGAGTCGTCTGTAGGCTTTTTCAATGTCAACTTTGTTGATCAGGATCCTTTCGTTTGGGTTGAAAAATCGTATGTGATGGATCATGTGTAGAAACCTTAAAAAGGTATAACCAAATAATACCGATGGTACCCTTTCTTCAATTACTCTTTGGTTTATAGAGTATCCTTGATCTCTGTTGTTAGATAGATCATGGCATACTCTCTTCTTTGGGATGTGTTCTCCTCTCTCATTTATTGTCATTTGGTGCTGTAAGCCGAGAGGGTATATTTCGGCTTGTTTGATTTTTTCGACACATGTTCGTGTGAGGATTAAGCCAAAGCCTCTTGTTACGTCTGTTTCCATTGCTTTGGTGACGTGGATCTTGTCTTCTTTGTTGTTAGTTGATTTGTGGTTTCCTTTCTCNCATGTCTTCGTCAAGTTCTTTAATTGGATATGAGATACCGTGAGTCATATTGTGACTGAATCTTGTAAAGTTTGGGTGATGATGTAGTAGGACCTCAAGTTGTTGTATTGGTCTGACTTCTGATCCGTAGGAAATTATTGTGTTTGGTTGTTCCATGATGGCCCTTTCTAAATCGTAGTTGTATTTTTTCATTAAGAGCGAGTTTTTGAGTGCCGCTTCAAGTGTATATTCGAATGAGAACTTGCTTTTTCCCGGTACCGAGACCGGTTGAGAATTTATCCATTGGACTGCTTCGTAGAATCCTTTTGAGTCTCCTGTGTTGAGTTTTGTGTAAATGGGGGGAGTGGATCGTGTTAGATCGGAGTGTTTGTCGAATATTGTTCGTACGGACCAAAACAGACGTGATGTTTTTTGGCGGGGTGTTCTGTTCTATTGTGTCGTGTTTGGAGGTGACGCGTGAGGTCAGTCTCTTTGGTTGATGCTGTTTGCATAAAATCTTTGGTCCGGTGTGGGCCGAATTGATGTTGTCTGAGATAATCCCGTCGGGGGATTTGAAGTTGTTGCTCGTCTCCCTCGGTTGGGGGGTGTTGCTCGCTTCGATGTGAGTTTGTGTTGTTTTGGTATGTGCTTACCTTTTTCGAATGGTGGTGGACGGTTTGGTCCTATTTGTTTTTGTGTAGGGGCGGCGACGATCGTTTTCGTGCCGGAGTTGGTTGACTTACCTTCGCCTGCTGACTCGTTTGCCAGAAGTTTCGTTGGTGTCTTTGTTTCTATTTTGAGTTTGACTTCTCTCTTTTGTTGTTGAGTTGTCAATTCTCTCTTCTTTTGTTTGAACAGTTTGTTTATTGATGTTTGGTTTTGTCGCGCGGTTTTAGACGGTGGAGAGAAGGGAATTTGGTCTCTATTTTTATCTGGTTTGCGCGGCCTTGGAGGACTTAGGTTTGTGGATTCCGGGGAAGGTGGTGCCTCCGTAGCGCCTCCCCTTAGACAAAATTTTGGTCTCCTTCTTTCTTGTTCTTGTTGTATTCTGTGAGTGCTTTTGATCTGAAGTTGAGCATGTTGTGGAATCGTGATGAGTTGGGGGGGATTGGTTTGTGTGAAGCATGTCTTTTGCATTTGCTGTTGCATACGCCTATTAGGGCGTATCTTAAGCATTCCTCTTCTCCGTTGTGTTTGGGGCATGAGAAATCGTAGTTGTCGATGTTGTAAACGATTTCGTTGATGACTTTTTTATGCATCTCTTGTGAGCATTTGAGTTGAGGGGGTTGTTCTGAATGATGTTCAACGTTGAATTTTTTCTTCTGTGGATTTTCATCTCCGTTTCCTGAATTGTTGTTATTGTTGTTGTTTCCTCCACCTCCTCCTTTTTTGTCTTCCCTCTTTCTTTTGTTATCTATCAAGTTTTGTATTGATTCTGGGAGGAGGATTGAGTGCTGGTTTGTTAGAAGTTTCATTTTGAAATCTTCTAAATTTAGCCAGGCTTGGTTTGGTACTGTGTACTTTGCCATTTTGTAGTAGCTGTTGAAGG
Organism: Detonula confervacea; assembly: GCA_036939415.1. Classification (NCBI taxonomy): domain Eukaryota; phylum Bacillariophyta; class Thalassiosirophyceae; order Thalassiosirales; family Thalassiosiraceae; genus Detonula; species Detonula confervacea. The sequence continues at coordinate 7,202 of JALLAS010003676.1, forward strand.
CGTCACCGATTCCGTATACCATTTTTGTTGGGAGTGATTTGTCAAAGTGGGTGGTGTTGTCACTTAAGATTTGTTCGTTTTCGATGACCCAGTCTGTTATGTCGTCTGCTGTTTGAAATATGAGGGAGTTGTCTCCTCCCAGTTTGAGCACCGATGTGTAAGCTGCCAGCATTTTTATTGCATAGTTTATGGTTCGTGGTGGTGATATCGTGGCTGAGTTCAAGATCTTCTTCTCACTTGATGATAGATCATCTTTGTTGCTTTCTGCAGCTAATAGTTGGTTTATGTTGATATTTTCTTGTCCTGATCCGTTTAATGTGTGGGGGATTGACATGATGTTTAAGCCTCCTGGTTTTCCCGTGTCGTATGAGTAGTGTCCCTTGTGTAGGGATTTGATAAAGCCTATCATGGGTTTGGCTGGAGTTCTTTCTTTGTGTAAGCAGAGGTCCAGAGTTAGGGCTGCTGTGTCTTGGGATTGTGACATGATTTCTTTTATTTGTGGGGGTATTTCTTTTCTTTGTGAGGATCCGTCCTCTGTGAATACGTTTTTGATGAAGTTTTCGACTGGTGTTGATATCTTATCTTTTTTGCTTTGTTCTTTCATTTTGACCAGGGATTCCTGAGCTATCACAAATCGTTCTTGTGTTTTTGCGCTATTTGAAGCTTGGTTTATTAGCGTAGCCATGAGCTGATTGAGCGGGTCATTATCTGTTGATGTTGTTGTGTTTGTTGAGGTGGGGATTGCGGATAGGTCTTCTATTTTCGCTTGGAGGGCTCTCACTGTCAGCAGTAGGGCTTTATTGAATTCGTTTTGATTTTGGACCGGTACTCGGTCATCTTCTGTTTTTTCATCTGTCTTATCTTCTGTCGTTGGGGAGATTGTTTGGGGAGAGTTGGTCTTGTTTTGGTTGATTTTTCCTTGGGTCTGATCAAAAGGGTCTTTGCCATGGGGTTTTTTGATTTGTTTGAATGGGAATTTTTGGTGTTCGCTTTTGGGTGTCAGGTTGAAGTCCTGTAGTAGGTTTACTTTGTCTTGTGAGAGAAACCCTTCTTCTGGGGGATCTTTTCTCATTTCATGTCCTGTGAGTTGGACTTGAGGATGTTTCTTCGTGGGGGATCCTAATCTCCCCTTTTTCTTTGTTGATTGTTCTGATATGTCGTCTTTGTCTTTTGCCCAAGAGATTGAACTATCACTTTTTGCTTTAATAGCTAACGTTTCTGATTGTTTGTCTGCCCATTTTTTGGTGGGTTCATCGTCAATCTTTTTGTAGCAGGCTGGGACCGATTTGTCTAGGAGAGCCCATTTGTATAGCGTGCGTATCAAATGTTGTTGTTTGAAAAGGTGTGATGCTTCATTTATCTTCGTGTTGTTCACCTCCTCGTTTGATTTCTCTTCCTCTTCATCTGAGCTGTTCTCTAGGGGATCATCTTCGTCAATTTCTTTCGGTGTGGGGACGTAGGTATTTATTCCAACTTGGTCATCCATCGTGGAGTAGAAGCGTAAGGTTGAGCGGTATAGGTTTTGGATGTCTTGGTTTTCCTCTCTTTCGATTACGTATTCGGCCAGACTTGGGGGGAGGAATATCGCAATTGGGCATCTGAAGGAATGCTTGGTGGGAGGGTTCTTTTTGTTTGGAGGGAATTTCTCGGTATCTGCTAGTTGGTTCATGTCGGGTACTTTGGCATTCTTGGTTTGGAGGAACTTTTCTGAGTCGATTTCTAAAGTAGTGGTCTCGTTTGACCAACCATCTAAGGCTAAAGTTTTCGTTCCCACTGACTTGATGTTGTGGAAAAATTTCACTTTGCCTTTCTTTCCAGATGCTATGGTTGCTATTGCTAGGTTTCCGCAGGGGTGGATTAGCTCTGTGATATCCGGTAGGATTGATAGGGCTGTCGTGATGGTGGGGATGATTTCGTCGATCTTTTGGGTTTCGATTGGTAGGCTTGGGATGGAGATGGATTGGAGCCAGTTTGAAGGAGGGTCTGGGTCATTCTGTTTGATTGCTCCTTCCAGGATGTTCTTGAACGTCGATTTGTAGGTAGTTTCTCGAATGGTTTTGTCTGCTTTCTTCTCTGTGCTGAAGTTGATGCATTTCATTATCATGTTGATAGGGGATGTCTTCATCTTGTTTTTGGTTTGTGTTGTCTTTCTCTTGATTTTAAGAAAATAAAATGACCAGTCTAGATCACTTTGGAAGCTTTGGGGCTTGATTCGAAGTTCAATGAGTGGAAATTCTGTTCGTCGAATTTATGAGCCTCCTCAGAATTCACGTCGGAATTCTGTTGTCTCAAAAGACTTTTAAACCCAACCGGTATTCGGTCGTGTCAGAATATCCGTTGCGCAAAAAGAATTCTATATCGCGCAACTTGACTCAACACCTTCGCAAAACATTCCCATCATCGGCACACTCCCTCCACTCGAGCGAGAGGCGAATCTGGTCAGACAGCCCTAGGTCCATTTGCAGATCGAACCTGAACCTATATGTCCAATGCAAATTCCTCTGTGGAGAACCTCATAGAGGGTCTATATTATGGATCTACATCGGAGAGCTGATGGGGTTGGGGGGAGACTGAATGGCGTGGCCAACCTCGTTGACGCCGGCGATTTGTGAGCCGGCGGCGCAAGTGGAAGCGTCAACCCGATAGCGGAGACGGTGACCGTATTACCGTTGATGCTAAAGGGTGAAGTAGAAGGGCTTATTAACCTTACAATTATCACTAAGCCTATTATCTAGTAACATACACAAAATATGATCTGATAAAGGAAAAGTGATACGTACGTTACGCTACGTACAAATATCTCTGTTACTGAACACTGGGTAGGTCTTTGTTAAAAGCGGGCGAGCAAAAACAGCGAATGAACACCTTTTTTCACATTTGCTGTACTATCCTATTTTTGCTTATTTTGGTCATGCAGCACGGGCGAGTGAAATACTTTTTTTGACCCACTTTTGTTTTTTCATTTGAATAGATAATTTTTCATTCAAATGAAAACGAGCCTGTTTTACATTCAATGGATAATTATCCATTGTGGAATGAAAAAAAGAAAAAGATGATGAGTCAGAACAAAGATCTTATAGATATATTAATTCCTATGCCAGTAGAACGCTAGCAGCCCCCCCGATGAATATCCCCGCCAAGCCCGTCAATATCTCCTCCAAGTCCATCATCAATTCAGTTTCTGTCAATGGCTACTTGAGAGCCAGGGATTCGGGTAATTCAGGGTAAAGTTGGGGAAGAGGGGTAAAATAGGGGTAACGTGGTAAAGTTGGGGTAAAGGGGTAAAGTTGTATCATTTCCTACGTATAATGTAGGGTAAAAGGGTAAAGTTGGGGTAAAGCCGGTATATTCCCAACGGCTCCACATGTAGGTCGACGCGAGGCCACC
>JALLAS010003698.1:0-10232 GCA_036939415.1 Detonula confervacea
ACATATCAATGCTACTGACATAGAAGCAACTAACGGAGCAACATTGCCTCACCCAACCTCACCCAAATACCACAATATGGATGTTGCAGATATCGATGCAATTGTTTTGGAGGCACCCGCATTCTGTTTGTTGTGCCGCTCGTGCTCGTGGTGCCGCGATGCACGTTGCATGATTTGTTTGTTCTTGCTTTTTTGCGAATTGCTTGCTTTGACTTGATAAAGTAACAAGGAAGTGTCCGTACATAGGAACTACTCTGCTACATCGTTCTGATCTTCCTCCTCGTCCATTTTTGGAATTCCTACGTTGATTCTACGTAGTATTTGGTATGTACGGTCGTTCCGGAGCTGATTCCGATCGGGAAATCGTTCCGATCCGGCTGGAAAAAATCCGCCGGAGCAGGAATTCTGGCCGGAATCGGAATTACGGGCAGGAATTAACATCCTAGCTTCACACCACCAGCATTCCAGGCGGGCAATGCCATCATCGGAGCAGCACCATACCACCGGCAACAATAGAGAGGGTTTTATTTGGACGAAGACCTTCCCCATCTCCTTCCCAACCTCCACATCCGCCAACCTTTGGGAACCAGAAGAGGCGAGCGAAGCGGAAAAACCCTGCGCAGGCAACCAAGACAGAGCCAGGATCGGCAAACACGCTGACAGGTGGCCAATATGGGCAGATCGGAATGCAGCCCAAGAACAGAGGGGTGTGGTGGATGCATACATAATGAGCAAGCAAGAATGGCAGGGCCAATGGAGCCCAATCACCAACAAATGTCATCTGAGCAACGAAGAGCCGGCGGGCAGGGGTATAGACCCCACAGAAACCAGATGGGAGCATCAATCAAGACGTCACCATCTGCTGGAAGGGCGAGCCAGTTACCCTCCTAACCATTGACTGATGAAGAGCCACAGAACTTCCCGCTGATACGGACCGCCAGGAACTGCCATTTGGCCGAGGGGTAGGGCGCCAAGAGGTATCAACCCTACCAACTCCGTTTAAAGTAAGGAGGCGCCAGGTATAGGTATAGCAACACAGCCGGGCAAGAAGAATGGGGGCTAGCAACCCCAGGGCGTACTGAAGAGTGAAGCTGCGGTGGAGGGCACGAAGCTCGCAAGAGAAGGAGGATGAAGGAGTTTAGAGGGTGCCCGGCAACAGGCCATTAAGGTGTGCAGCACTATTATGCGCGATTTCAGAGGGTGCGAAGCAGATTGGCTTGTGGAGAAATCAAAACAAGTCACACCGGATATATAGAGAGAGAAGTACAAAATGAGGATAGAGCAACATAGGGTACAAAAACAATCAGAATATATATTGGCAGAATGCAAGCACAACAAATAGTGGAAATATAGAAACAAAAACAACAGAGAGTTTCCAGAGGAGGACCATGCTGGACTGGGTGAGTCCCATGTTCACCAGCATATGCACCAAGTATGGTGGAGTCCCACCAATAGTGTCGGTGTGCCGCAACAGCCGAACGCCATTATCAATCATCCGCCGCCATAGCGGCAGCAGCGTCAGCAATATACCAGCAATAGCTCATTAATCCTAAATACTAGGTATCGGCAATAGCTTGACTATCTCGCTATGATCTGCAAGAAGTGGGCCACAGTGTGAGCCTATCAAATGCCCTTCCAAAGGGCTATAACATACATGTGATAATGTTCAGACCAGTGCCCTTGCTTGCTTGTGGGATGGTGCTTACAGTCTTGGGTTCCCAATACTTTGTATAAACATGAATATGAATTACACCCATCTGAGCTCCTAATGGAAAACAGTGTTCACCAGCTGAATAATCATCCTGATGAAGTTAATTCGAAAGTCGTAGTTGCCTACGGCTTGGCTAATAAGGTAATAACATACTGGTTGAGGTTCTCTCTTCTAAATAGAAGAGTATCTTACTTTAATAATAATTTCTAGCGGAGCCAAAAGCCGGGAAATTGAAAGACAAACTATGTACTAACTCAAGTCATTGACGTCTTTCATACAGCTCAGGCATCTTCCAGCTACGAAGCAGTTCGTAAATAAACGAAAGTTGAGGTATTATCCTCAAAGGTTGGTCTATCAGATAACAATGAGCCATACACTCAACACCCTCCAAAACTTTTGGGACCAACTTGAGATAATCATCACCAAACTCTGCATCCAAATAAGAAACATTGGTCCTCTCCAAATGCCTAGACAACAGGAGGTTGAAGATTTTGCTTTTCCGGCGATGAATTGGGGATTCAGATTTAGAACTGAACATATCAGGTACTCCATCAGTGCAGTAATACAAGCATGTATGGTTAGAATCAAATGCAGAGTTCAAACTTGTCTTGTCGAAGATCACACGTTGGAGAGCATCCAACCCCATCGAGGTCATGTCATTCTGGCCAAGAGAAAGATGTCTCAGGTTGGTGTTCTTTTTCAAAGCATTTGCGATCAGCACCACATCATTGTCATCAAGGTAGTTTCCTCCAAGTTCCAATTCCCTGAGAGGAGGATTTGTTGCCAGAAAGTCTGGTAAATCAGTTTTTCCCATGGTACAGATTTTGTTTTCCGAGAGATCAATGCGTGTGTACTTGTTACCACATGAAAGAATTGTCCTCAGTAACTCATATCCATTCATCACTTCACAGCAATTTGTAAACCCAATACGATCAGGACAGGTGCGGGCGTTTATACTTTGGATGAGTGGGTTGATGTCCTGCATGCAAACCTGATTATCCTCCCACACAAAGCTCATTAGAAAGGGATTGTCATCCAAAAGTTTAAGGGCGAACTCAATCCCCTCACTGTTTTCAAATTCATTTGCACGCAAATGAACAAAAAAAAAGGCTTCATTTTCAGCGACAAAACTAATAGATCCATCACCTCAGATGTTAGTTGGATGCCATCTATTAATAAAATACCAGACCCATCAAAGGAATGTCAGAGTTGTACTGCATCTGCAAATTCTTTCCAATGGGGTAGCATCCTATTGTCATACTCCAAAGTAATGTCACTGTGCAATGAAATACCTGTATCATCATAGCTGCGTATCTCATGTTGCATGTTTTCTTTTTCAAGCCAGAAAGAAAATGACGCAATGCATTAGCGTAAATGTACGATTGACCTTGTAGAATCCAATAGTTTTGAGGGATACGGGGTGCAGAGTACTCCCACTTTTGGCTTTTCAACAATACCGCTACCGACCTTCCCAAAGAACAACACCTCTCCTCTAAATTTTCACAACTTATCTCAAGGACAGTAACTTCTCCCCGAATCGAGGCTGTTTCCTTCAACTGGACTTTCATTGAGTCCATCTCGTTTTGCATACGCGCCATTTGAGTAGAATTTTGCGCTAGCATTGCTGTCATCTTGGCCATCATGATTTCACATGACGCAGTGGTTTTTCCATCGCCGGCACTGACGTGGGTGCTGGATGGTGCCGCATCCTTATCATGCCTCATGCGCTTCTTCGCGTTCTCGTCGTAGCTCATTTTGTTCGAAAAATTGTCACTCTGGCTGAGCACGAGAGTTACTACAGGTTGGAGGCTGTTTGAAATTGTTGGAGATTGTTGGTTAGGTTGTGCTGCAAATAGTATTTTAAATGCGTTATGGCCTCCACTTCCGTTATCTCCATTTGTTCATCAAACGGAAACACTGTGCATTCACCAAGATTCACCCCAGGTGCATCAAACTGTACAATATTGTACAATCTTTCTTTCAATAGGTAGGTAGGTGGTTCTCTAGTTTATTTCAAGCTACGGTACTATATTAGGTAAAGTAGCTGATGAGAAGGTGTCGACGCATGCGTCTGTACCTACACCGCTCTGATAGCGGATTGAATCTGTGGAAAGATAGGTTGCTCCATCGAACAAAAGAGATCGGNTCTTCAATGCCTCCCTTCCGAAGAGGAACCTCTCAAATAAACTCCCAAACTGGCCGAATTCCGTTACTGTGATTGGGATTAGGGCGCTGTTGGTATTTAAAATCTCGCCGATGATTTCATCGCCAGTGAGGGTGGTGCTGGAACCTTTGTCCGTGTGTCCTTTCCGACAAAACTTCTCCTTCTCACCATCGCGCAAACGGATGTCACTTTTCTTTTTTTTGTTGGTTTGCGCTTTGGTGCTGGTGGAAGCATTGGAAGAAATGACGTAGACGTCGAATCCGATGCGATTGAGGGGGGATCTCCAAATGGAGTCGCCCAGGAGATGGTCCAGCTTGATCGAGAGATCAAAGGGGCGGATTGTTGGTAATATTCTGAGTAGGTTGGGAAGCTCCTTCTCGACTGCGGTTTGTGTAGTAATCATGCGCACTGTTGGTAATATGCGTTGGAAGAGGCGGATGATGCCGTCCCGAATTTCGTTGCTCATGGTGGTTTTCTTGACGGCGGTGCAGCAGAAGGCGTGGTCCCCGAATCTGTCCATGCGTTGGCCGCACGCACAGGTGACGACGTCATCTGTTGGCCACAGCTCCAGGCGTAGTTTGCGTTTCAAGTTTACGTCGAAGTTCTGATTTTTCTGTCTATGGGAGGGCTCGGAGCGGCTCATTTCGATGAGGCTAGGATTCATATTACCTTTACTGTCTTTCCTTTTACTCCTAGCTGAGACGGAGTAATCTCAGAGGTAAACAGTAATTACTGGTAATTACTTACTTTACTCGAGTAAAGTGAAACAGTTACCTTTGATACATTGCTGTTTTTTGTTAGTTACTTTACCAGTAAAATAGGTAAAGTAAAGTAAAGTTTAACCTTAAGGTGTTCATTAACCCTAAGTGTCAGTTAGGAGTTAGAGCATCCAAGTGTCAGTTATGGAGTTAGAGCACTCACAGACAACCATTCATCTCTTCAATCATTCAATACACATTGCCAAGACTAGATAGAATCAATAGTTCAAATGCAACAAAGACTAACGCATTTAATCTACTTTAGTCATCCTCGGCAAAGTCACTGTCACTATCACACTCCCCGTCTTTTAAGTAGCACGTCACGTCGGACCTGTTCTTGTAATATCCTACCACCTCCTCATAGAAATCGGCCTGAGTCTTGGGATAACCATCAAAAAGACTCTTTTGATCATCTGGGTCTTTGTCCAGATCAAACCCTTCATATGTGGCAAAGATGATATACTTATTGTCACCCCTCTTCTTCTCGAAAAACATCTTCGTCGGATGTGTCTCAACACGGCGGTAATTTTCATCAATATCAAGCCAACAGAGCCCACCGTACTTTGCCACCAACCTCGCTTCCAGACGGTCGTCCCCCTGTGGCCCCACCTTTTCCTTCTCCCAACCTTCCTCCCACGCACGGAAAATCCTGGCGGGGGTCACCGGTAGCTCCCTAGCCGACTCCACAATCTCCCCACAGAAATGATCAAGCTTCAAAGTTTCAAAGTCCTCATCGCGCCAAAGCTTACCAGCATCACTGAGTTTCTTGACACGGAACCTGGCCCGTTGCTGCATTGCCGCCCCGTAGACCAAAGATTGCTTCTTAGCGCTCTCAGCACTCAATCTAGCACTCTGGCCAGTCTTCGCTCTCTTCATGATCTTCCAGTGCCTTTCAGCACTACCAATACCAAGATTCTTGGAGGTAGTCAAGCAAGCAAGTTTCCCAAGTACCTCAGTTCTGGGCAAGGAATAAGTTTTGTGCCATAAGTGCGCCAATTGCATTGGATTCTCAGCAATCACCCACATGTCAGGATTGTCAAACTTTCCCATTTTCAACGTGAAGTCTGAATATTCCATCCAGAACTGGTGAACCAGTTCCGCTCTCGTGCGAACACGTGCTTCACCAACAATGTCCCTGGGAAGAAGTAGCTTGGAGATGAGTGCAGAAACCGCATCATGATGCTGCTGTGTCTTGTGAGTTGCTGCATGCTTCATGATTGCTGGATTTGGGGAAAGCAGGTATCCAACAAGAGAGTAGTCATGGTCCATGGTAGCGGCACGTGGTGCCCAGAGGCGCATTATTTTAGCTGTGAGAGTATCACCCGACCATTCGGAAGGAACCGCAACTTGTACCTGTGGTTTGAAATTCATGTAGCATCATAAGATAAATATACTCTCATAAGATAAATATACTCATGGGCATTAGTGAGTACAGTAGTGTCATTGGCTTACCGTATCTTCCTCGTCACTGGCATCTTCCAACTCTGAATCGTCGCTGTCATCCTCCTCATCGTCGTCCTCATCAACCGTCTGGCTAGCCAAATCCGTCTTGTCCGCAAGCACCGCCCTGATACCAGGTGTGAGAAGGTTAGTAGAATGGTTTTCGGCCTCCTTGAGGAAGCGTGCCATGATTGTATTAGCTTGGCACACAAAGAAATGCAGCTTGTCCATGGCCGCCACCTTCATGTCAGCCAACCGTAGCACTCGCATTGGAGCATATAGGGAACGGCACATCAGGAACAGATACACCCAAAACTCGTCCTTCAGCAACACTCTTCCAATTTCTTGGAAGGCACCGAGTTCTTGGAATTCAGGAGACGTTACAGTCGCCTGCAATGCTGGCTTCAGGCGAAGGATACGCAGCAACGCAATCTGATGCCCCGCCATCCTGTGGAAAGAAGGGAATGTGGTAAGTATAGGGTGCATTAAAATAAGACCAGGCATTGAAGTTGAAGTACTTACCTACAATCAGACGGCTTAATAAAACCAATGGCAATCCCCTGGTTATGTTTCTTACTGTACTTCTTCATCATTGATGTGGTATTGTGTCGCGTACTCCCAAAGACGTTCCTCAGCTTCTTTGCAAAGTTGCATAAATCCTTGAACTCATCCATCTTGGTGAACACATTATCGAAGAAGAGAGAGGTAGTGTGTTCGGCAGCACAGGCCGATGTAATCCTTGGATGCCTCCTCTGAATAATATCCGCCGCCTTCTGGACATTACTCGCCCCGTCGAAGTAAAGCATATCAACAACACCCGTGTACTTCTTACCCTGTGGAAGGAAAAATAATAATATTAAATAAGGGTGAGGTTGGTTGGGATAAGAAAACATCCGCGGCAAAAGACTTACATAAGGGTCTACCATATTCTCAAGCTTGGAAATTAGAGGCAAGAACAGATTGGCGATATAGGTTGCATCCTTCTTGCCACCGATTGCACAATGGCCAGTACAATCAAAAACGTCAAGCATGGCAAATGGATTATGGACCCCTGAACCCAAAGCATTGATCATGGGTGTAGTTTTGATGGTAGCACCATCCCCATACATGGAGATGCCAAAGATGTGACCATCCTTAAGAAGGGTCTTGGTCTCTTGCTCCCAATTCACATCATAGAGCTTGTTGAGGAGAGGTCCCCCCATCTTGTTACGGCCAGGTGGGTTGTATGATGGGGGGAGCCTTCTGGCAATGGCCAACACCCTGCACAACTTGGCATCTTCCCCAAAAGTGGACCCATAGAGATTGCTGTGGGCCAAGTCTGCCAAGGCCACATCCATCTCAGCAGCCGCTTGAGGGTCAGAGGCAGGCTCCCACATCCGAAGCTGTCTCCCTTTCTTGACATTGGTGGCAGCAGGAGCAAAGTGGGAGTATCCAGCATTGCTGCCAAAGTTGGAAGATCCGGTGATAGTTGAGGAGGGAGATAGGTCAAGCTCAATGACTGCTTGGGATGGCCTTTTTCTCGATGTTGTGGCTGCAGAGGAAGATGCAGCCGAAGCAACTGAGGATGGATTCGACACAGAGGAGGTTGTGCAAATGCCATTCCGATAGCTCGTAAAATGACTCCGACTTGGCGGCCTTGATGCCGAGGCAGCGATTGCAGCACCAACGCGAGTTTGCGTGTGCGCGATCTCCTCTGCCAATGCGAAAGTGTTTTCTGCAATAAATATTAATAATAGACAATTAAACATGATTGTTGTTTAGAATACAATATATTAATAGCACAATACCTAAAATAAACAACAACACTTACCATTCTTCTTGCTCTTGGCTCCCATCTTTTGTTCATAAAGATTGTAATACCTTTTGTAGTGATTATCGGGGATGTCACCACTACAGATTTTGATGCCTTTGCCCCGGATTCTGGCTGCATGGTGAAGACATTTGGTGGCGTTGTGGCCGCCATAATCTTCTGTGCACCAGAGACATTGCCACCGTGGCTTTTCGTCGTTGTCGTAGAACGTCCTGAAGTGTTCTGTGTCGTGAAATATCTCGACGAGCGGTTCGAGTGTGATTGCGGCCGAAAGCAGCGCCGCGGCACCGACGGGCGCGTTCATAGTAGTCAGAACTGCCTCCTGGTTGACTGCCGCGGCTTCGGAGGCAGCCACAACCCCATCGTCATCTTCGGAAGACATTGCTGTTGCTGCCGGCCAAATGCCGTGTTCTCGATGGTGATTTACTGNCCACAGCTCCAGGCGTAGTTTGCGTTTCAAGTTTACGTCGAAGTTCTGATTTTTCTGTCTATGGGAGGGCTCTGAGCGGCTCATTTCGATGAGGGACTTGGCCGTACGTGGTTGGAGGATTTCGAGGAGTTTCTTCTTGGTGAGGAAGTCCTTCGTGTTGTGAAGGAGGAAGGTTGTGATGCGGTTGGCTGCCTCATCTTTGATGCGTTCTTTGCACGTGTTGGGGGAGGATTTGTGCAGAAAATGAGTCATTCTGTTGTCGAGGGAATCATGAACGCAGATGTCGGCCAGCGCCGGCGCAAATCTGTTGAATATTTGCAGCTGGATGTTGGTGGAGGATTGGTAGTTGGCAAATAAGGAGGTGATGGAGGCGGGCAATTGAACTGCCTTTGTCGTGTTCCCCACCCAGACACCCTCGGTTGAATAATTGATGCAGCGTTTCATGCTCAGGATGAGGGTGGGGATGGCAACACACCGCGGATGGGGGAGGCCTAGACCTCCCTTGTTGGTGGACATGCTGCTAATGAGGTGGGCATGCAGCGGTAGCGAGCATCGATTGGTGAGGCCGGCGAGGAATTTATCATGCATGGCCGTGATTGCCTTGGTCATGGCGCTGTTCCACAAATGCCATTGATCCGGAAGCTTGGAGCTATTGCAGAGGACATCGGCTGCAAAGAGGTGGGTCATTTTGTGGGATGTGCAAGTCTTGAAAAGTTGGAGTTGTGGCTGGGAGTCCTCTAGGCCCGATAGGAGTGCCAAGGCATCTTCCTCCATCTTGCCTACCTGTGCCATGATGAATTCTTGGCAAAAGGGTTGGGAACCCACTGGAACCCCGAGGATTCGGAGGCCATCTACTCTTTTCCCCGCTAATTTAGTAGAGTAAGTCTTAATGGCTCTTTGCAAGGAAGCCCCCACCGAATTTCTGCCAATTCGGCTGGACTTAAGGGGAGCTCCCCTGGGACATCTGTTCCATTGGTGTAGAAGTCAAAATGCATGTTTTTTTCGTGTTCAATTTGGCCCCCAACTTAGCCCCCAGCCTTGCAATCATCTCACAGAATTCTTCCACATCTTCATGGGGCAGGAGGTAATTCACATCATCCACGTAGGCTAGGATGATTGGGACGCCCCCGAGGTGATCATCCATAGGTGCCCCTTTGGACAAGCGTGAGGCTGCTTTGAGTCTGAAGTGAGTGTCTACCTCCTGTAGTAGCTCTCCTAGCACGAGCGCTGCAAATACTGGCGACATAGGACAGCCCTATGAGAAGCCCTCTTGGACCGGTATGTAATTTCATGATCCATCCGCCATCTTAACCCCCGTTTGACCGTTTTGCTCATACAGTAGGTCCGCGAAGGATTGTAGCTCTGGGTATTTGTTTCCATTATTTCGCGTAGTTTTTGGCGTGAAATTTCATTGAACATGTTGCGGATATCTAGGGAAACCAGCGCGCGCGTGGGTAATTGATTGTTTTGTTCTTCCATTTTGATAAATTTGTCCACCCCTAGCCGTACCGTGTTGGTTATCATATCGATGCCTCCATTAACCCCTATAGCGTAGTTGAAGGGCAATAAGTGTTCCGCGAACCTAGATCTGTAGCTCATAAGTAATAAGACCGCTGTGATACGGCGGATGGCGGATGGGACTCCTAAGGGTCTCAGCTTGGACAGGTCATCCGGGTCTTTTTGCAGCGCCACTAGGTAGGTAGTGCGCAATATTCGTCCGATTTTGTCCGGAACTTCGCCATTTGCGATGGAAGTGAAGAAATGGGCCAGGGTTTTCCTCTTATTTGCAAATTGCGTCTTTTTCTTCTTGCCTCTGTTTGGATTGCGTGCCAGTTTAATGAATAGGTCCAAAGAGTCTGCCTGCAAGCCTCCCGCCTTGCCTTTATTTAGCCCTCGGAGGCCTTGCATGACCATTTTTG
>JALLAS010003719.1:0-17379 GCA_036939415.1 Detonula confervacea
CCTTGCTTTGAAAAAATGGCGGGAGCGGCAACTCGGAGGCCGCAATGGGAATGTCGTCTCATTTACTACATAGTAGCACGAGAGATTTGTTCTGCCGAAAGCCGCCTCCACCACGCTTCCGCCAAAGTACCGACGTGCTTCCCACCGCCCACCACCTCTCCGGACGCCCATCCCCTTTCATATTCGCCCGGATTGGGGTTACAGGACCCCCTTGCTTTTTCAAAAAACGGTTCCGTGTGTCAAGTTCGCGACCGTGCATAATTTCTGCATAACTGCGGCGCTCCGTTGGATATTGCTTCATATCAAGACCATCCCCCCGTGCCAAGTCACTTCCGACTGCATCCCCGCCAATTACAAGCATCACGCAACGATTAAACTCCAAAATTACGGTACAGGACGCCCTCTATAACCTACGATTTGCAGAAGTTTGTGACAATCATAATTCTTGCCTTCCCGCAGCGCTCCCTTTGATTTTGCTTCATAACAAGATCATCCCCCCGTGTCACGCCCCATCCCACTGCATTCCCGCTAATTACAAGCATCAGCCAACGCTAAAACCCAACATTTGTTGTGCAGGACGCATTATTCAACCTACGATTTGCACGACAAATACGTACCAACAATTATAAAACATACATCATGGCGAGAAATACGTGTCCTCTACTGACATCAATACGGAAGGCTATCCTCCCACTAAACAATTCACTTCCCTCCAGCGTTGCTTCTATATGGCTGACGCCTCTGGAATTGCATGCCAGGCTGTTGATGGCCGGGGTGTCTAAACGATTGACCCTTTGCATGCTAACTGATGCATTGAAACACTACAACAAAACGGAAGCATACATGACGAAGAGGGAGCACAACAAGGTAGTGTACTATCGTTCAACGATAGCACACATGAAAGATAACACGAACAACGTACCAATTCATCAACGCTTTTGCGGGAAGAGCACTGGACGGGGTCGAAGGGTTAAAACAAATGCAGCACATGGATACTTTACGCACAACGACAATATCCATTTTCAAACTGTTAACAATGCATTGGCGGCACTTGATCGGAAAGCAAAGGATGAAGTCGCTAAGGAGAAGGAGAGAAGTAAAAGAGAGAAGAGTAAGTGAAAATGCCGTCCCAATGCATATATATTATTATATCAATAACATTATTCTAACATGATGTCCTGTGTTGAGGAAGATGCGCCTGTTGCAATGAAAGAAATGTCAACACAGACCGAGCTGGACGTGCATTGGGAGGGCATTGATCTCCCTGATTACGACGGGAACTGCCTTATGAGTTTTACCAAACTAGAAAACTTCATACGTTTGGCAACAAGTCACTCGGCTGAATGCGGTATGCAACTCGTGCTTCAACGCAGAGAACTGAAGGATGGTGCAAAGGTACACCATGTGTGGAAGTGTCCTTGTTGCTGTGGCGAGCTTTTGATGGACAATTGTGATATGATTCGTTCTCCGGAGGTGGCTGAAGGTGCGGCCTTCTCCAGGTCCCAACCGGACTTTAACCTTCGATTAGTGAAGGGTACTCAGCTCACGGGCATAAACACGACGAAGCTCATAGAATTCATGCAGGGTGAGCTTGGTATCAAGATTGCGACCGATCGCAACTTGCGTCAGCAAATTACCAAGGTTAGGAAGTCAATTAGTTCGACTTATGAGGTTCGAAAGATAGAGAATCGAAAAGAGCACGTGGCCGCCGTACGCGAATCTCCGAAGTACTGTGGAGATGTTGAATGGGATTCGAATGGAGAACGTTATGCCACCAGCGCCGGAAGTGTTTGCATCGACGGAGCTGGTTGCACACGCATCTACAATAATAGACACCGCGGAAGACAATCTGCGGCGGTGGCGAACAGCTGTGTGACGAAGAAGCCTTTAGCATTGGTGGTGTCACAGGTATGTTGATGTATGCGAAATTCATTGCGGTTTTCTCTATTATGATTTTGATTTGCTAACACCCGTCTTTGTCGCAAGACTAATTGCATTAGGTGCACCATTGCTCTCAATAAGCGAATAAAACATCACACGTCTGTTCATGGCAAAAAGGTTACCGTTGATCAGATTGGCCAGTTTGCACTCACACACATTGGCAGATGCTATCGTAATAGCAACTTGGCGCCAGCCTCGGCTGAGGAGCCACAATCGGTCATGATGGCGAGAGAGTTATTGCTCGACGGGAAGGGTAACTATGTCGGCGACGATGTTGCTATTTTCGCCAAAGTTGTCACCTCTGACAACGATACTCGAGCTCCTTTCGCTTTCATACGAGAACAGAATAAGATTATTGGTTCTACCGCCAACGACTTGGCCGAACATTTACCTGACAAGGGTCACGTGATGAAATGTGAGAACAACGCCCTGTTCAAGATACGTCAGGATGACAAGTCCTACAGCGGCGTCAACATGCTTAGTAACCTTCGCATAAAAAGTATCGTATCCGACATCAAGGAAGTTGTTGACGATTACGAGACCAACGGACTGGGCGAAGATATTGCCAGAGCGGCCTGTATCGCTCAACTTGAGGCAATAGTTACACACCAATGCGGTGACCACAGCAAGTGTGTACATGAAAAGTGGTGCTCGTACCTCAAGATCAAGAATGCCAATCCAACGTGGACTGATAATGATATTTCCGTTCAAGCGGCTTTGACTTCAAGCCGCCCACACGGTGGGAAAAATATGAGTTTGTCAGTTGAAGGGATTGCAAAGCTGACCTCCAAGATTATATCTCGTTTCAATGCGAAGACAATTGACAAGATTGCTGGTGGTGGATGCAGTAATCTGTCCGAAAACTTTTGGGGATGTAATACCAAGTTCAGTGAAGGCAAACGCCTTAATTTTGATCACACGGATGCGTACATTTCGTGCAACAAGCTAACATTTTGTCGTATTGGCGCCGGCAACATAGAGAAAACACACGACGATGTGTCTGCTCGACTCGGTTTGAAATTAACATCGCCCGAATGTAAATATCTCACTGGAGCAGGAAAGAAACGAGCAAGGGAGAAGCTCAGGCAAACGTCCGATGCCTACAAGCAAGCACGTGTATTCGCTAAGTTATCGAAGGACCACCGGATGGGTAAGGTTGACGCGCGCAAGTTGCATCGATCCGGCAAGGTTCCTCTAACCGAGACTGTGAAAACTAATCGCATGGGACCAAGGAAAGTAGCTACGTGCTCAATTTGTAAGCAAATAGGTCATCGTGCGAATGGTTGCAGAATGCCTGCAGACAGCAAGCGTCGAGTCAATGTCAATGACCTTGGAGAATTTGACTTTGAATTGCTCACATTGGTGGATAATACCAATATTAAACCCGCCAAGCGTCGCAAGCAGTTAGACCTATTATCAATTGACGATTGGATGTAAATAATAATAAGTTGCTAATCAATTACATCAATATTACTTTATCATTTCATTTCTATTTGGCTTTCTTTTTGTTCTGTGATTTCACCTTTGCGGCATTGGTTTTACTACCGGCAACGTATTTCTTGAATAGCCCATCAGCACGCTCGGAAGGGTAGGCCTTCCTAATGGCGTTCTTCAAACATGCCGGGGGCTCTGCACGTGTTCCCTTGCCACAAATATTGTAGGTATTGGTCATGTACCACCAGTACAACATATTCCGCTTCCAGCTGTTGCTCATTTTTGACACGTCGGTGGTGGCGAAATAACAGTATTCACGTACCATTTCGAGATTGATTTTGTCAACAGGATCTGACTCACAAATACAAATCACGGTACTAACCCCGTACACCGAGCAAAAACGATTGGTAGGCAAGCACTTCACTTCGATCGATGGTTCCCACTCACTGTCCTTGTCTCCTTCATTGTCCTCGAAATAAATCTCGCCCACAGCTGTGTTGGTGAGTACAGCTTCTATCTGATCACTCATAGATCTGTCTGGACAGCGGAGTGGTTCGTTCAGGTTGATAGGAACCGACGCATAACCTACTTTCGCATAAGTGTGAATAACAATCGCTGAGGACCGTTGAGGATTGTCGTGTCCGGATGGGGTGTAGGTGAGTGGCGTGAAACGGTTGAGCCGGATGATGCCCCCCTTGCCGAGCTTGTTCCCTTCATACGAAATGTGCATTGACAATCGTCCGGTTATTACATTGTTGCTGCCATTGCGGAGACGCAGATGGGTAAAATGAATGGAAGTCTTCTTCTTGAGCGTGGTCAACAGCTCGGTATTTGTTTTGGATGATACTACCTGTAGGACAGGAAAGTGATTGAAGTTCAGCTCTGCGAAGGCAGCAATTGAAGCAATATATTTGGTGGATAGGGCGGGCATCTTTGTGTAGTTGTCAATATCCTCACCGGTGAAGATTGAGCCATCCGGTAATTGATCGCACACCGCCGGTGGAAAAGACTTCGGATTTGACCTCATCACCTCCATACTTTCCCAAATCTTCTTATATTCATCCCTTAGCCAAAATTCTGGACCGCTGCTATTCTTGGTGAGCACAATCAAGACATGGCAACAATGCTCGACAATAATCCTTTGGTTTTCTAATTTCATTGATATTTGTTTCATCTCTTGCTCTGATATGGTTCGTTCCTCCTTCCCGTTAGTTGATGTGGAAATCTTCTTCCCCGACGCCGCCAATTCGTTGTGCCGTTGACGCCGGTGCTTGGACACAGACAACTTTCTGCTCACTTTGGGTGGAGCATTACCCTTCTGTGTAGATGGGACAATTGAGCTTTTCCCGCTGGGCACGGCGGATGACCTGACATCATTATTCGTCTTAGCAGAGGTGGTGAAATCCCTGGAGGGAAGGGCATCACCAGCAGCATTAGTTGCATTTGCATTGATTGGGCGTGGCATCATTAGGGAGAATTGACAAAATGAGCAAAGCCGTGAAATATTTGATGTTTGGGTGCCTCCTGTAACCTAAATCTTGCAGGGATGCTTTGGGGATGGATCGTCGGTGGCTAAGCAGCGGGTTTCAGAAGCGGCCGATGCAAACACTTGTTGATAATGCAGTCACAGTTGGTAGCGCTGCGTGGAAGATGTAGAAATCTTCCGCTAGCGGGGGCTATGCGCGGAACCAATTTTTTCGCGAATAAGATGGTCCTGTAACCTAAATCCGGCGCATAATGTCCAGGATGTGGGTTGGTAAGAGGATGGGTGAGCTGGACTTCTCCTTCAAACTGCCTACTTGATGATGTGCCGGTCTTAGCGAAGGGGGGGAAATTGCCATGCCATGGGCTAACAAATCCCATTGTGGAGGTGTGTGTGGCTCAGAATTGCCGCTCTCGCCATTTTTTTAAGCAAGGGGGGATTTCTAGCGGGAATAAGTGGCAGAACGACCTTAACTTGATGCGCGCCCCAATGACGACAATGGCACCCAAACGCGAAGAAGTAGAAAGATCTGCATTGGCGGCGCACTCAACTCTCAAACCAGAATGAAAATACTTTCCGAGTCAAAAAGAATTTCTCTTTGGATGCTCCCACCTGAGCCCAAAAGATCGCCGCCTGCCAAATTTCCTACCTCACGTGACATTGATCGGCGGCATTCCAATATCAGAGTGTTGCTCCGCGGAAGAGATAAGCTCCAGTCATCAGCAGCATGCTGGTGATATCGAACAAGAGGCGGCCAGGGCTGTGCTGTGATGGCTGCAACTAGCTTTCCAATCCCACGGGGGCATCACATGCAAGGCTATCGAAGAAAAGGGTGTATTTGCCGAACGAACACCCACTAGTGATGGGGCAAGCGAAGGCATGGTTGTGAAATGAAATCAGTCTTGTGTACCCATTTTGGAGCGGAATTCCTCCTTAATGTAGGCTATGCAAGTGGCGGATGATGCACTATTCGCAACCACGGGGAACAACAAAGAAGTGCCCATAGACCGGCACTTTAAGCCACCGCTTTTTGAGCTGCATTATTCGTTCGTGTACCATTCAATAAGACGAGTTCGAGGAGTCATAGTGTTTTTAGGCTGGTGTTGGAGAGCCGCGCGAGCGCTTTCACCAGGAGCGGCGGCGGAGTTTCGCGTGCCTCGGAGCCGGCCTAGTCGCCTGGAATGCCACCAAAAATCTGGAAAAACCAAGCTACTCGGTCGTAAAACAACTGCCCCTGTCTCCGCCATCCCGGGGCAAAGTCGAAATACGAAAATATGGTTCCTACCTCGTCGCCGAGACGACTGTGGAAGAAGGAAGGATGAGCAAGGCCGGCGGCCAAGGTTTTGGAAAGTGCGCCGGCTACTTTTTCTGCAAAAACGAGCCGCGGACAAAGGGTGCAGAGAGCGAGAAAATGGCCATGACGGCACCGGTCCGATCGGTCGGTGATGCCGGAGAGAAAACGGCAATGACCTCGCCGGTCCCAAGCTCTGGCACCGCTGCCTCATCTTCCGGAAAGACCAAAATATCATTCGTCATCGGATCGAAATACAATTTGCAGAATGTGCCCAAACCAGTGGATAAATCGGTGCAAATAAAGAAGGTCAAGGAGCATTACCTCGCTGCCACATCCTTTGCAGGGCCTCCTCCGTCGGATGAGAAGATTAGCAAAGAAAGAGATGCCATTTTACAAACTTTGGAGAAGGAGGGTATTCGGGTGAAGGGTAACAAAGAGGAGACGATGGTTTACGGATATCATGATCCTGTTATTACGCCTAACTTTTTGAGAAAGAATGAGGTTGCGGTTATGGTGGATGGATCATCTGTTCAGTAATAAAAACAATCATCAATGTTTTGTAGTATTAGAATTTGATTATAAGAAAAAGGAACGCAAATTTTGCATTATGTCTCTAACACTGCCAAAGACCAAGTCAGAGCGGGCATAATAAGAAGGCCAGGCGTATAATATGCACAATTTTGCATCGTTTTGCATGCTGCCCAGATGCATTGCATTGCGTGCTACATGCTTTCCAAAACTTGCCTTGCAGGGCTGCGCATGCACATCGGGGCTCTTATGTCCAAATAGACCCAGGCAGTGCCGTCAATGAATTTTACTTCCAATTTTCGGTCAAACATTATTGATACTAAGTAGGAGTACCTATTTTGTTACTTTCAAGCCCATCTTTGTCGTTTTCGTTGCCCCACCTGAAACTTCAAAGTGGGCGCCTCATTCACCTCATCATAGTCCCCAGTTTATCAATCAAAGGAGTGCCCTTCCCTTTACCGAACGACTCCAAATCCTCCATCAACGCCCCCAACGTAACCTTGCTATCCCCCAATTCGATCCTTATGCTCGCCGGATTCCCCGTATAACCCACCTCCGGACTCTTAAACGAAAAGTAAAACAACGCCCGCGACAACTCCGATCGATTCGCCGTTCCGCAATGCAATAACCGAGAATCGAACATCCCGCAACTGCCCTTCTTCAACAGTCCCAATACCGCCTTGTTGGTTTTGATCAACTCGTCCTTGGGACTATCCCCTCCCCCCTCGCTTTCCGATTTATCCTGAAAGGCCTCGTGCGCCTCCTTGTTGTGCGTCCTCGGCAGCCAGGTCGTGGGTCCCATGTCCAACGTCACGTCCTGCAGCGCGATAAAGCACGTGTACAACGACGGACCCTTCCCGTCGACGTACGGAGTATCCGGATGTATCACCTGGCGCTGACTCCCCGGATCGGAAACGAGACAGGAAAATTCGTGCAGCATCGCGTCGTCGCCGAACACGGACGACACGGTCGCTCCGACGGGGCTTCGGCAGAGCGATTCGTGCAACGCCCTGGTGACGATTTCGTCCTCTCCCAGGGGTATCGTCAGGTCGCATCGATTGGTCCTCAGCAGCACGTTCGCGAATCGTTGGATCGGTTGAATTTTTCCCGCGGCGACGTCTTCCGTGGATCGGGCGCGCAGATCGTACAAGTGCTCCCGGACCGCATCGGCGGTGTCGGGCGATAGCACGCCGTCGATTCGGAGCACTCCCTCCCGTTTCAGTATTTTGGCGTGCGCCTTGCCCTCCGCCTTGGAGGATGCCTTGCCTCCTCCGTTTCCCGAAGCGGCGGACTGCTTTCCGAATCCGCCCGCCTTGCCGGCGCCGCGCACCTTAATCACGGTCGCCTCGATGGGCTCGGCTTTCGTGACGAATCCCTCCTCGAGCTCGCCTCGTCGGACGATTAGCTTTTCCTGTTCTTGGTAGAGGATGCCGGAGACGTCGGAGCCTGCCATCGGCCTCGTGGTCGGAGGATGGGAGGTGATGCATGATGATAATGACGGGCGATGGGCGATGATGGCGGTAGGATCATGGTGGATGATGATGGCACGACGGCCTTGATCGGAGGGCGAGAGAAAGGAGCTCGCTGGAGACAACGCCGCTAGGAGGAGGAGACATGGTCGTGCCTTGGCGGCGGTGACTGTTCGTCGTCTTGACATCGTGCGTGGTTGAGGTATTATTCTTATCTCCCGACATCAAAGCGTTGCAAGAGGTTGCAAGGATTGAGAGCAAGGCACAAGGCCAAGGGTCGACCTGCTCCCTCTCTAGCTAGGTAGAGAGAGAGAGAGGTAGTGACGTTTTTGGAAGCATGTGGGCGCAGCGGGCGTACCAACAGATACCTAAGGATCGTAGAGCTTACCGAAAGGTTCCACGTGGCATAAATTATGCTACGTGGAGATTAATAATCTACACGTGGTTTACTGATGTTGGGGTATCCGGTGATGTTGGCCCCGCGTGGGCGACGCCAGCAGATACCCCAATCTCCGCCCGCTAAAATCAAAAGCCTCGTTGGCTCGCATTTTTCATCTTTGTTCTCATTTTTGTGTTCTCACAGCGCCACCGAGCGAGCAAGCATTGACATTGAGCCTTGCAATTGCAATACGATACTCCTACTAATTATTGCTCTACCACCCGCCGCGCCACTACCACGGTGATCACCCGCCCAAGATAGAAGCGGCAACATTGCAAACACAACCGCGACCTGCTTGCCTGCATCGACACCATGCCATCAATTGTCCACAAGGCTGCTGCCGATGAGGAGGGAAGCAATGGCAATTCCGACGGTGTCTCCAATAAAGAGGAGAAGAAGGCATCAAAAACTAATACGGACGCATCATCATCATCATCATCATCATCCTCCCACGCTCGCAAACCCGACGCGGTCGCAGACGCCGAACGGCAGTGGGCCGATCGCTACGGAGCCCTCATCCTCTTCTTCGAACGACACGGCCACAGCAACGTGCCGCCCGATCACCCCCTGGTCGACTGGGCGTGCCGACAGCGGATCCGACTGACGTCGCTGTCGGAGCGGCGGGTGAAACAGCTTCGGATACTCAACTTTTGGTTTTCCAGGGAGCGCCGCGAGCCCGATGCGCGCGTTGCGCATCGTTGCGTCGACGACGACTGCGAGAAGTTTGCGGCGTTCGAGCGGCGGTGCCACGAACATTATTTCGAGAGTCTCGCGATCGCGACGACGACTACAACAACGACGACGACAACACAAAATAATGGCAAGCGGAACTCCTCCGACGCCCCTGAAGATGAGGGTGGGGGTAGCTCTGGAACAGAACACGAAAATTCCGGCAACATCGTGCAGAAGGAGGCGAAAACAACAGCAAACAACTCCTGGGCCGAAAGATACGGAGCCCTCATCCTATTCTTCGAAAAGGCAGGCCACGCCGATGTCGCGCCCGACGATCGTCGCGCCGATCCCGCTCTCCGCCGATGGGTCGCCCGTCAAAGAGCCGAACACCCCAAACTGTCGGAACAACGAACGAAGCAGCTCCGGCTTCTCAATTTTCGGTTCCCCGGCGTGCCCCATTCGCCCGTGGACGTCGAACGATGCTCCCGCGGCGCCTGCAAAAAATGGGCGGCGTTCGGGGGATTTTGCCACGGGCATTACTCCTCCTCGGCTCCGACGACGGATGTCGACGAACAGCCCCTCGATCGTCAACCCGGAAGGCTTTCGGGGGGACCGAAGCGGGAGTTTCCCTTGGTTGGCCTGAAGAGGAGGAAGAACAAAAATTACGACGTCGGGTCCAGGTCCGATCCGGACAACATCTCGAGGGACATTCCCCGCCAAGAGGTCATCAACAGAATCACCCCCTTCGTCAAAGAATTGTCGAAGCATACTTGTTCCAACAGCAGCGAAAAGAGGATATCGACGACCTGCGAATGCATGTCGTTTCTGAACGACAAACCGTACATTATCGAATCGATATCGCATGCAATAATGGACTATTACGATATGAAGCCCCTCCAGCGGAAGCATTACTCCTTGGAACGATTCAGATATGTCAATCGAGCTAGACAGAAACATCACAATCACAAGGATGGGCCTCAGCGCACTTTTTCTTTGCCGTTGAGTTATGAATATTTTGAACGGCATCCTCTGCCTAGTGCATCTGAGATGGATGATGACGATGGAGATGGAGATGGAGGTGTTTCTGAGGGCAACGTTGACAAGCAAGACATTATTGGTCAGGCGTTTAGACATTCCATCTGCGCGCATGCTTTCCACAACCTCCACCACATAGGTGCGTCTTTCGGCTGGCCCATGGGTCACATCTTCCTCGGAAAATAGTACTCCTATGAGGAGGAAGCTGCTTTTTCCACCCATCTTATTGTAACTGATCTTTCCTTGCTGTCTTATCAACCATTCCATCGAACCTCAAAACAGGCTCTACCTCGCGTAAAACGTTAAACAAATATGCAGGCGGGGACATCTCTGTCGGAGTGCATTGAAATCTCGGAAAAAGTTGGATTGGCGAGAAAAAATACGTACAAGCCTACGAATCTCTACGAGATATGCTAAACATGATAACGGAAGAATTGAGAGAGCACGAAAATGAAAAGGGCGAAATAATTCTCCCGGTCGAAATCTCCCGACGAACAACATTTGTACGCTGGTGCCATGACAGAGGATGGAATGTCAAGAAGCTGCATAAGAGTAAAACTCAGAGAGCTCAAACGGATGAGTGGAATGTTAGGCCTGGATTTTTCAGAACAGAGGAGGAAGCGATTGAAAATGGTGGGGACGGAAGGAATGTGGCAAAGGTCGTGTTTTCGTGGACGGCATTCATGACGTTCTGGAAAGCTGAGTTTCCTCACCTGATATCACAGGGCTGGTCAGGCAAAACAGATAGTATGATCAATGGTGATTAGATTTATGTTGTTCCCACTTGAGCTTGTTCTGCATATTGAGTCATGAGAGACACAACCGAACTCACTTTCATTCATGAACATACACTGCTTAGTACAGCACTTCAGTTGTTGCAATCGAACCTGTTTAAATAGCTATATATTCTAGTGCACAATGTGGTAACATGGTCGTCATAATGCTCTATCCTTTAATTGCTTGACTGAAATATTTTTCAGCACGCCTCATCTGGCGGTTGATAATTGGTGCTCATCTCTATAGGACATTCTATGAAATAACACTCATTTTTGTGTGACGAGCTAGCATAATATTCTTTACCACAAGCAAATGGAATCTAAATAGGCAGCACTTCCATCTCGACTCCATCCATCAAACTGTGCAGGATCTTTCAATTGCTGCCCACGCAGTCGTGATACAACAAAGTAAGAACACTCCATACCTTCAACAGAAGACATATCACCCCATAGCTTTTCATATTGAGCTACTGGATGCACATCCTCCTGTCAAAGAATGAGGGAGGGAGGACAAATAAATCAGTTTAGTCTTCAGAAAGATAAATGCTCGCACGCCACATCAGAGTAGTACAACAGTACAACTCACCTGGCCTTTACCCCATCTCTTCTTAACATCCTTAATTGTGACATAAGTGGGCAAGCGCCTTGAAAATTCATTCACCGCATGCGGAACCTTTTCTGATTGTTGTAGTATGTCATCTCGGTCAAGGCCAAACTTGGACAACAGCTGGGCGGGTCGATCAAAATGAAAGAAACAAATTAGTAAATTTATGAGAGATTACATGAAAGCAGGGCCAAGTCACCACTAACCTTGTCAATGTCTATCCACGTTGTAAGGCTGTTGTAACTGTGAGCGCCATTCAAATGTAGAGACAGTTTCGATTAGAAAACACAGAATTGATCTTTGGATATTTCTACAACCAACAAAATGACTTACTAGGAGAACTTCAGTTCATCATCCTCGCTTGGCAGTGCCAACCCCTCCACCAGCCTCGGCTTGCCATCCACACGGCACAATCCTCCGCCCATGTCATCAATACATCTAGGCACAACTTCATACGCCAAAGTAGATCCAGATTCGAGAAACTTGCCAAGAATGGAAGCATCAACGTCAGCTCCAATCGTGTCGATATTGTGCAACATAAGCGTTGTCAGTTGTGGACGCTCTTTCAGCATTTTGGCAAGGGTGCCATTCAAAAGTAGATTGGGGATTTCATACCAATGTCCGACGGGACTAAGGCACTGTTTGGGAACATTGTCCCTATAGTCAGAGCCTTCACCGTTTGATTGTGCCCAACCCATGAGGGCTGCTTGGATGCTACCCCGAACTTTTTCCGCCTGCTCATCTAACCGTTGATGAGATTGCTCCTCCCATAGGAACTTAAGATCTTGGACCATAGGAATCATGCGCAGGCCAATTGACTGCCCTTTGGATATATGAATTTGAGGGTTATTGTGCTCTTCTTTGTCGAGTGATTCTACGTATGAATTGATGGGATCATCTGTCATCCAACTGGTAGTGAAGACATGTGGTATCGACATGCCAGCCTCGGCAGAGACTCTGCGATTCTTGGCGAGGTGTACATCTAGGAAGGTCCGATGCTTGCCTCCAATACAGCAATAGGGATGTAGCGCCTTGACCACGCCTGCACCTTGAGTCCAACGGCTGCCAACTCCTGCTGCCAAGGTCACTACACCGACTGATCCTGCTGCTAATGCATCCATTCCAAGTTGTTTTGTATCATTTGAAATCGTGTCTTCGTCTATTACAATAACATCGTCAGCAGTAACATCCGTCAAATTAGACTTTGGAGAGAGACGATTCTTTGCCAGCCCAATCAGTCCATTACGAAGATCTGCTCGTATGTCTTCCTGAGCTTTCATATCAAAACCTTGCTCTCGCAACAGCTCATCCAATCCTCCACCAGCTGATGAGCTTCCATCTACATCGACTGAAGTCTGATCATTCAATCCTTCATCTCCAGCAGCTGCATCATCATCCATACCACATAATTCTGCAACTGTCCCATACTCGTTCACCTTATAATCAAACACCACCGGATCCATAGCAAATGGAAGACTAAACTCCATATCCCTCTTGGTTTCCACCATGATATCACCCAATTCGGCAAGTGCCTGGCTTTTTGCAGACGGATCGAAGATGAAGCCCATGCCACCGCCAGACATGCCACCCAGCATCCAAAATCCCCAAAACTTATCGCCGAAGCGGCTTTGGACGCGAGTTATGAGGGTTTCGGTGTAAAGGTTGGTGGCCCATGGTATAACTGTTCTAATTGGTCCGAAAAAGCTGTGTGTAGAATACCCCAAAACATTCATGATCAGTACATTATATGAGAAGGCGTTTAGTCGAAAGCAAATTGAATGCAGTAGTCACATTGTTAGCTACAGAACTCGCTACTTACTTTTCAGTAACCAACCTAGCAATGGTCTTGACATCGCTCTGCCGAAATGCCACCAACAAGTCATCCAGTATTTCCATTGCCCTGTGTCTGGCGTGCCATTCTTCCTCTTCTCGGAGTAGATACTTCTCCGTTACCATTTCCAATATGGGGCTGTTTTGGGGATGATGTTAAAAAAGAGGATCCACGATAAATGATCATCAGCATGGAAGTAGCATCATACACATGCATTAAGCATACTTGATGCTTTTGACAAGGCAATCACATCATGTACTACACTCACCCAACATGCTGCGCCATACCACCATGCACCAAAACCAAACTCCTCTCCAACCCCTCCAACAACTCCTTCGGCGCCTCCTCCCCCCGCAACAAACGATGCTGCGGCAACAACCGTCCCCTGCTAACCCCATACTCCGGATCCCCCTCTCGACTCCTGACTCCGTGAATTAGCTTGAGACCGGGCCACACCCCTCCGGAATCCTGCCAGCCGCCGCCGCTTCCCCCAAGCCATTCGCCGAGGATGGCTCGCGCGGCGACCAGGCGGCGTTCGTCCTCGGCGAGCGTCCCGACGAGGGAGGATGTTTGGGAGGTGGCGCGCATGGATACGGCGATGATGGACCCCAATAGGTTGGTTGACACGGCGAGGCGGGAGCCTTTGGGAATATTGTGCACATTCGTCGTGAGCTCCAGCCCGTAGATGCATTCGCCGCCATCTTCGTCGCTGCGGTCGTTCTTCGTCATGGCGCCCAATAGCTCCTTGAGCGGTACATCCTCCGCCAAACACCCCTTCTCCAACCCCAACGGCACGATCCCGCCGGCCACCAATCCGGCCTTCAACAAGCCCAAATAGTCCGCGCCGTAATTGAACACCTGGGATACGTGCGTCAATAACACGCTCGCCTTCAAGTCCACGCTGGTCAATTTGATCATTCCATGGTTTGCCGTGGTTAGTTGTACCTTGCATTCGATTGGTGGGGCTGTGAGCACTTCTTTTTCTCCACCCCAGTTTGTACGGCAAGACCAACGGAGCAGTTGACCACCCTGGCGGCATCGTGCACTGCGATTGAAGCGATTGGAGGTGCAAGCTTGCAGCGGCATGTTGTCGTGGCAGCCACCACCATTGCCGGAGCTGCGGTCGCCGCCACGTCCGCTAGCATCGTTCCCTCCTCGCGTCATCGTCATAATATTATTTGCATCATCATTGCTACTGTCCAACGACTCCCTCCCCACCGCATCGTCCCCGCCGCATCGTCCCCGCCACGTCCTCCCCGGTGCAACATCAAATCAAAGCCGCAACATCAAAGTCGCCGCCGCCGACGTCGTCGCCCCCGTTCTACCGCCGCTGCCACCACCATTATTGTTATTATTGTTGTTGTTGGGAGGAGTCATTGGCGCTTCTCAAGATAAACTCGTCAGTGCCACCGGCGCTGCTAGTACGGGGAACCATACTACAACGGAAGTGCTCTATCAGAGCCGCAACATTGAATCCGCAACATCAAAACCGCAAAATCAACTCAAAGCCGCAACATCAATGCAGCAGCGGCCGCATTGTTCCCATCACATCGTTCTAACCGCATCGTTCCCACAACATCGTACAGGCGCAACAACAAATCAAAGCCGCTGTGGCCGCTTCCCATCACCATCGTCCCCACCGCAGCGGTGGAATCATCACTGCCTCGTCGGCCGCATCATCAAAGCAACACCCTGGCGGAGGCAGAGGCATGCGGAAAGGCTGCTCGGGGAAGGCGCATTGTTGTTGTTGTTGTTGCTGCTGTGTTTGTCGTTGTGTTTGTTTGATGTTGTTGTTAGCGCGTTGCTGTTGTTGTTCTTGGCGTGTTGCCCAGCGGAGGCAGAGGCATGCAAAGTACTCTTCAACTTTGCAAGAAAACTGGCGGACAGATCGGTGACTGTTCGAACACAGAAAGTTGTTCATTGACGCCAGGGCGGATAGATTGGTGACTGTAGTTATACAGAAACTTTTCCGTCAACGCCAGATTCACACTCAGTGTTAGTGCCCGGTGTTATGTTCGTTGTTGTTGTTGTTGTTGTGTCCGTTGCTGTTATTGTTGTTGTTATTGTTGTTGTGTCCGTTGCTGTTATTGTTGTTGTTATTGTTGTTGTTGTTGCTGTTGTTGTTAGCGTGTTGTTGTTGTTGTTGTTGGCGTGTTGTTGTTGTTGTTGTTGTTGTTGTTGTTGTTGTTNTGCGTCAATATCACGCTCGCCTTCAAGTCCACGCTGGTCAATTTGATCGTTCCGGGGTTTGCCGTGGTTAGTCGCAACTTGCATTCGATCGGCGGGGCGGGGAGCGCTTCTTCTTCGCCGCCCCCGGTTTGTACGGCGAGATCGACGGAGCAGTTGATCACCCTGGCGGCTTCGGGGTAGTCCATTCCCAGG
Organism: Detonula confervacea; assembly: GCA_036939415.1. NCBI lineage: Eukaryota > Bacillariophyta > Thalassiosirophyceae > Thalassiosirales > Thalassiosiraceae > Detonula > Detonula confervacea. The sequence continues at coordinate 15,889 of JALLAS010003719.1, forward strand.
AAGAAGATGTCGGACCAGCACGAGTGGGATAGATCCATTCGTACCGGAGTCTTTTCCACCAAAGCCGGACCGACGCCATTGCCATTGCCATTGCCGTTCTTCGTTGGCAGCAATTGCTCCGACCATCTCAAAGGCTGCTCCCCGACCTCCTCCAATTCGAACATCCACTCGTTCCCCGGATGGGATCGTACCGAACTTTTCACCTGATCCGCCAACGTTTGGAATGCGAGCGCACGGTAGGACTTTGCCAGCGCCGAGGACGTTGCATCCGATGGCAGCAGCAGCGTAGTTTGTTGTTGCTTCTCTGGTTCTGCAGCCGCTCCCGGCGACGTTTCCCACGCGAATCTCTCCCCATCCAGAGTTGATAGGGTTCTCCCCCCCTCCAGAGCTGCTTGCGTGGATCTAAATGACGAGAAGGCGGAGTACTGATAGAACGAAGAGGCATCCGTATCCCTTACGTCCGAATCCGCGTGGGAGAAACTGAGGTCGGAGAGGAGGGATGTCCTTCGGGGCACCGGATGATGCTCATTGTTGTCGTTGTTCGATTGCGGATTGGGATAAATTGGAATGGCGGAGGAAGAGGCAGGAACTGATGCAAGGAAGTGCTCGATGGCCTCCTCGAATCGTCGATCCAATAGCGCCGCGTATCCCATGGGACATACCACGGTCTTGATGGCACTCCCATGATTCTCCCCATTACTGGTATTGTCCCCACCATTACTAACACTATCAGCGCCCTTCTTCTTCTTCTTCTTCTTCTTCTTCTCAATAATGATTCCCCTCCGCTCCGGCAAATGAAATCGATGCACCGCATACAAAAAGAACAACGCCCTCACGCGCTGATACAAATTCGTGGAGGATAGTCGAAATTCCTCTAAAATTTGTAGTTCGCGGAGTAGTTCGCGGGTGGAGAGGGATTGGATTGCGGTGGTTAGGGAGAGGTGGCGCAGATTGTTGTTATCGTTATTTTGGTTTTGGGTGGTGTCGGCTTTGGAAGTGCTGGTGTTGGTGCTTGCGTTGTTGGCGGGGACGGTATTGGCGTTGTTGCCGTTTCCGTCGGGTGCGCCGTCGTCCAAGTCATCGTCGTCTGCCTTGCTCAGGATGATGCGCAGCAGCAACGGCATGTTGTTCGCACTATCAGGAGATGCTCCGTCTTTGCTACTCCTACTACCAATAATATTCGAGGACGTCAACGATGGACATTTTAGTTCGTCCTCGTCGGTGGGAGGCAGCGGTTGTCCCATGATACAATATATGTACAGATGAGTTGATTGCGGATGTTGATGTTGTGGAGACACCGCCCAGGAGATTTCAAATAAGTAATGAAGCAATAATATATTGTAGAACTGATTGACAAGAGATCACAGGAATTGTTGAAGATCAGGTCTCCTGAAGCTAGATGGTGGAGCGAGATTACCCCCAACCTACGGCTATCAGCACACCATTGATGGATCTCCTGGCCGGCTGGTACGAGGTATTGTTTTTCTTTGT
>JALLAS010003852.1:0-13341 GCA_036939415.1 Detonula confervacea
CTTGCGATTTGAGCTCGCTCCTGCCTTCGTCACTGAGCATTCCTTTGGCTTTTGCTCACAGTTAAGTGAGCTCCCGCCTTATCATTAAGCATCCGTTCGGCTTCTGCTTGCGGTCCGATTCTTGCCTCACTGCTTCTTCTGCCTTTGCCTGACCGAGGCTCACAATGTGGCTCCAAGTGGAGTCACTACAATATAACAAGACTAGGATTTTAGACGGAGCTTCCACAAACTGGATTCAATACAATCACAAAAACAGTGACTTAGATCAGTGAGGGCTACAGTTACCTGAAGCAGGGCATCATGTGGATTCATGCAAACAACATTAGAAGGCAAACAAATCCTACCCCCAACATCTCTTCATACCAACAATCTCTGCTCCAGGGGAGCAACGAGCCATGAGCTTGGAACAATACTTTTCAAAGCAATCCTATCAAAGCTGGCCATTGTTTTTCAATGGCCTAAGGAGCAAACAAAGATCGGGTATCCAGTTTTATTATTTTGCGAAAAGCACACTCTGTTACATGTTGGTATCCTTTTCGAGGTGGAGTGTAGAGACCATATGGGGCCAAGCATCATGTTCTCAATATATTTGGTGTCAGCATCAATGATCCAACTCTGTATCCTATATTGGAACCAATCCTCTTCTGCGGAGTCTTTTCCTGACCACAAGATCACCAATGCTATCCAAATGTTCTTCGGTAGCTTTCATCTTTCATCTCTTTTCACGTGATCAATCAATCATTCAATCAAATCATAATATTCGTATTCGTAAAACAACAAAGAAATAACAAAAGTTATATTGTCAACCATGGCTTAGGCCGGCTTCGGCAACCTTTTGGGGTTTTGCCTCATCAGTGCTTAACGCACAGCCATTGACCGTGACACTTTCAAAATCAATATCTTTGCAATCAGCGAAATCCGTATCCTCCATTTTCAAATCCAGCACATACATGTTGCGATGCCCATATATAAATAAGATACTAAAATGGAGGCTCCTTTGATAGTAGCAAGAATCGCATTGTCAACCAAGTGTATCTCTTCCAATGAAGAGTTCTTCTTAAGCCCATCAACTAATGCATTCAATTTCTCCAGAGTTAACTTGCATTGCTTGGCATGTGTGGATTTGATGTGGTCGTTTTGCCGCGGTTGTTAGTTGTGACATACCATTCAAGAGCATACAATCCACATGAGGTTCATTGTGCTTGTTGATATGATAGAATTCTCTGCAATAAAAATTCCACATTACGGTATCGTGGTCACCGCCATCAATACCACGGAAGGCAGCTGCATCATCCTCGTCCTCATACTCATTGAAATGTAAGACTCTAGACATGGTGTATGAGTTTGCAATGTGCGTCCAGTTCCAATGGTATGCCAAACTCTACTACTCCGGAACCTAGAACCTGCGCCTCCAGATAGATCAAGGTAATTGTTGTCGTACCATGCATCTCATTCCCCGGCAACAGTGCGATGGTTGCGAGCTCCACAAAAAGTGAGGCACACAGGCACTGGCTAGAGCTCTGCATTTTGCATTGGCATTTTTGGCATTTTAGCATGGCGCCTGGCGTTGCCATTGGCTGTGCACCTCCTCTGCGCCCACACTTGTGGTGCAAAAGTCGGCGTGCTATGAACAATACGAGTTCCATCGTGTTAGTCCCACAGACATCAGCACTCCGGTAGACTCCGATCTTCGAGCGATCCCTCCCGCCAAGCAATGCCTGCCATCCACATCTTCGCCACAAATGCCAATGACAATGACGACCAATGAAGCCAAATCAAAGAAGGGGAGGACAACAAAAAACAAAAATACACCTACCACCCAAAGCCTCAAGAGATCGCAATGAAAGTGGCCAAAACCTGGACATCAGAAAATTGAGCAAAGAGTACTGGGACTTGAACAAAGCATGAACAAAGGCAAGAAATGATGATAAACTGAAAGCACAAAAAATCGACACTGGTTGATGCCACCTGGATTCATCAAAGACTCTTTGCTGCATGGGAACCCAAATTTAGGACTCTTACTTTATTCTGTTGTATGTGCTCAATGCATCCACAGTTTCTATCTTCCTGCCTCATTACAAACAACACATCTTGAAGCAGGTGAAACCGTCATGTAACTTTGTAGCTATCAACTCTGTTTGACCCTCTAGTTTTAGCTCAGGCTTGTAGGAAGCTTAGATCTAGTAAAATTAATTTGTTTATAATCTCTGTAGGCCCCGAGCAACAGATAGCTCTCAATTCTGTAGCAGCAATTCAGCCATGAATCAATCTTCCTTCTTGCTTCCTGGCAAAAATCTGACTTCCCCATCTATTCATCACAATAATGTTTCAATTTATATAACAAACACTTGCCATGATCATTGCCAACTGCCATATACTTACTTCCCGGACTGAAATCCATACTCCAAACGTACTTCAGTGGCGTTTTGCTCGTTGGCCAATTCGAAAACACCGTGGCTGTTGGCACGTGAACCAATTTGAGACCATTGGTTTCACGGCGTGAGGAAATGGCAAGGATTTCACCAGTTGGATTGAACTGCATGGAATCAGCAGAGGTTGTGAGGTTCATGATTGATTTGAGTGGGTTGCGTTGTGTTGCAGTTAAAGAGAGTCCATCTTTAAGACCACGAGAGGACAATGGAGTGTGTTTGTCATTGTAGAGGTTGACCACACCGGACTCGGCACCCACAGCTAGAAAGTTGTTGGACATGGCTAGGGAGGAGGTGATGGTACCATCCTCATTGTGAAAGCGTTCGACACATCTTCGGCTACCAATATGCCACCTGTTAAGACGATTCAAAATGTGAGTATGAAGTCCCGCAATATGTTTGAAAACAAAAAGAACAGCTGTATCAAGACTACACCAGACTCTTACCTGTAGACATCACCATCACTACCACTGGCCAAAACATACTCCGAATCCCCACTAAATGTAATAGACCTCACACTCCCATTCATCTTCAAATCTCCAATCCACTGCCTCGTCTTTCCATCCACCAAAATCACATATCCATCATTCCCGACAAATGCAATAACCCTACCATCGGGCGATACTGAAAACTTTTCAAGGGACCGTTCTTTGCGTCCAACAATCGATGGAATCTTTTGGATGTTTCCAGAAAGGGCATCGTACACGTAAAAGAAAGGACGTCTGCCACTGACTACCACGGAGCCGGTATCCCCCAAAAATGAGGCACACGTAATGGGCATATCGGGAAATTGTATTCCGTGAATCTTTGTACTTCCCTCCTTCTCATCGGGGTTGACACGAAAGAATCTCAACATCTTGTCCATACCGGCAGTCATCAATAGGGGCTGATCCTCGTCAGACCCGGAGTGGAACTGACACGCGGGCACAAGGGAAAAACCCGTGCGCAAAGAACACCGCCCCCGTTGGGCNCGCGGAGACCACGGAATTGTTGGGGTCGGTAAGATTGACATCACGAGTTCGAATAATGTCCAATAGAGTGGGAGGAAGGGCTAGCGATTTGGTAGAGGATTCAAAGAGGGAGGCATTGGATTCCAAAATGGTTCTGGCCGCGGAGGAGGTGTATTCGTCGTCGCTGCTTTCCTCTTCGGAAGATGAGCCATAGCCCCGCTTCTTCTTCTTTTGAGGCTCTCCCCCCTCCACTTCACCCTGCTGTTCTGCCAGACCGACATCAGCCCAGTCTGTACGAGCGGCTACACTGGCGGTGTTGACGAATCGTTCGCGCAATCGAAGCTCGTACTCTTTGAAGGATAGGGGATTGGTCTCATCGCGGTAACGGCGGAGCTTTTTGAGGCGATTCGGTCCATCCACTAACGACACCCCCTTTTTCTTTTTGCTGCTCTTGGCTTCCGTAGATTCTTCGTCGCTGTCGGAGCCATCATCACTTTCGCTGTCCGATGAATCAGAGTCCTGCCACGCTGCCCCCGTCATCGATGCCTTTTGATTTTCACCATCCATTTCCTCCTCAAAAGATTCATCATCACTCTCCTCATCGTCACCATTCAACGCCTGATAGTCATCGCTCTGTTTCTCATCAGTTTCCTCTTCCTCCACATCATCCGTCACCTCCTCCCCCGAGCGATCAATGGCGAACAATTCTCCTCCTCCTCCTCCTCCTCCTCCATTCGCAGCATTATTATTTCCCTCGTCGTCGTCACCACTGACTTGTTGAGTGTTGGTCTCCAATATGTCGTCATCATCATCATCGTTCCAAGCAGCACCTCCGGCAGAAGAAGATCCGCCAAAAAGACGTTCGGTCAGTGCAGCCTCCTCCATCACTCTGGTTTCGAGCATGGCTCGCGGTTTTCTCATCTTGTTGTAGTCCTTGTCTTTGATATCGTCATCGTCGCCACCACTTCTTTCTTCTTTCTGTTGTTGTGCAGTAGTGCTGCCAATAACGCCTTCCTCTTCCTTGTCCTCGTTTGCGATGGAGGAATTGAGTGGGGAGATGCTCGATGGTGCATTCTTCTTGGCACTGCCCTTGGATCGTCTCTTCGCCATGATGTTTATGTTGATGTTGTGTGGTTAAGGATGATGAGATTCTTTACAAATTACAACGCCGAGTCGGGGAGAATGACGTGGAGAAGGATGGGGATGTTATCTGCGATATTCCAAAGATGAATATGGGTTTAGTCTACACTTCAGCATGCCGCGACATGATCCTTTGCTTTTGGTTGCTTTTGCTTTGGTTGCTTTTGCTCTCGGGTTTGGTATCTATTTGCTATGGTATCGTGTGGTATCGTACATACTTGCGTTGTTATTATTTTTTTCCGTCTCATGATTTTTCTTTGGTTGATGGCTCTGAACAATTAACACGGACGAGGGCCTGGCGGGATTACGAGATGCAAGTCTTCTGACTGAAATTACGGGGCAAGGGCAGACTGTGAAATTGGTCCCCTGGATTAAATTAACCTTCATTTTGAACAGTTAACCCTAATTTAAAGAGATAAGAAAAGGTAGTAGCGATGTGGACGATGCAGCATGTGGCTAAGACATAAATATCAAATATCCGCGACATATTATCGAGTCTTGCTGGTACGACTCGACAAAGGTGAGTTGTTATGTAGGTTCATCAAACATGTCCGGACCTAGACAAACCTATCATTGTTGAAATAACACATAAAATAATACTGAGACTCCAAGAAGGAGTCATGGGAAATCCGTTTTTGGTTTGCCAAATGGTTTACTCCTACAACACTTCCTTGGGCAATCCAAACCTATTCGTTTATTCTACGGCGACGTATCGTAGCTTGACGTGATTGTCGATGGATCTTCTGATTGTGGTCGGGAAGTGCATTTCTTTTGGCGACTTTGACGAGCGTTGCACGATCGCAAGTCAATTCCAATTTACCGGAACAGGCAATTAGGCAATTGCCAGGCAATTAGGCAATTGCCAGGCAATTAGGCAATTGCCAGGCAATTAGGCAATTGCCAGGCAATTAGGCAATTCAGGCAATAATGCCTGGTACGATTCTACGTAGGAATTACGTAGAGTAGGCAATTAGGCAATTCCCAGGCAATTAGGCAATTCCCAGGCAATTAGGCAATTCCCAGGCAATTAGGCAATTTCCAGGCAATTAGGCAATCTCCAGGCAATTAGGCAATTTTGAGCTTTTCGAACAACAATATGTAAATGTGTAATAATCATTTTTAATAACATCACTATAATTTAATTTTAATTCCTAATTTCTTAGCAAAAAAGAGCACAATAACCGGGTATAGAATTTCAAGCAAAACCTAAAACAACAATGGCAAAGACAACAGAAAAGAGCAAAAACGACGACCCACGAAAAAGACGACGGACCAACAGCACAGCGAGAGTGCGATTGAAATCAATCATGGGAATTCCAGGTGAACTTTTCAATGGTGCGTCATTGATGGCACCATGTCACTTCTCCCAAGATCCAATGTTCTATCCAGTTGGATACTTTGTACGGCAATGCGCATTGCCATTGTTGCTGGTGGCGCTACAAATAATCGTACTCCCTCGGCGCTACAAATAATCGTACTCCCTCCTCTACGACTCTACGACTCTACGACAAACTTGTCGACTCCCCTGCTTCCCTCAACCATACAGTTACCATACCTCCAACTTGGATGCTGCCACCCCATCAAATAGAGAAAAAATCCTAGCCAACCATATCCTCCATCCTCTCCATTTCCAAGGCAAAATTAACAAACAAAAAGGCGATGGCTCCAAGCAGATCAGATCCTCGGTTCGTCAATGATAGTCCGACGGTCTATGATTTTTATGACCTAGGGAAGGAGATGATGAATAGGGCAGGGCGGAACCTTGGTACCCTATCTGTTGGAGGGCCAGAAGACCGGAAGTTCCGATCATTTTTTGGGGAGGGCGTGACAATTATTCTTTTGGCGTGGAATATGATGCAAGCCCAGGAATTAATTCCACACGGAGGATTGGTGATCCATTACCTTTGGGCTTTGATGTTCATGAAAATATACAGCTCTGAAACTGCTTTGTGTGCGCATGCGGGGGGGGGGGTTGACCCAAAGACATTTCGGAAGTGGATTTGGCCATTTATACTCGCATTAGCTGAGCTGGAATATACTGTTGTGAGTTTATTATTTTGGTGCATATCTTTTCAATTGTCGCAAACCTCATGTTATGTTTTGAAAGATTCTATTTGAAAACAGAAAAAGGGGGGATGAGGGAAGTGATGCATTATTATCAATTGACGGGACTGATTTCCGCACTAGATGGATTAATTCATTATTTTACAGCTATAAGTTTAAGAAAGCTGGATTTCGATACGAAATTGGGATTGGCATTCGGAGCGGTGATATTTGTTGGATAAATGGTCCATATTCACCTGGTGTGTGGAATGATGACATGATTTTTGGTGATGCTCTAGTGAGTGAACTGGAAGAGGGCGAACGTGTTGAGGCTGATGATGGCTACCGGGGACATGCACCGGAATATGTCAGATGCCCATCTTGCATTGCCAACCCCCCCCCGATAGCGAGAGAATGCAGCAGAGGGTTAGGAGCCGACACGAAACATGCAATAAACGTTTCAAGCAGTGGAAGATTTTGAGGGAGGAGTACCGACACGATCTTGAGGAGCACGGTAACGTGTTTCGCGCCATTGCTGTGCTCACTCAGTTGGCGTTTGAGAATGGGGAACATTTGTTTGAGGTGGAGTATGAGTAATAATTGTAAATTGAATTTGAGTGTAATGATTATCATGTGTACCCCTAGCAACTAAACCCAAAAAATCAACATTAGATAACTGAATGCCCTCTGAATTGATGTATCCTGTGGTATCGTGCACAAAGCAAAACTACATTGCTACAATATTGTAGGCTCTAGCTGGCTCTAGGATATCATGGTTTTGTTAGATAAAGGGTCATGGAAGTGGAACGGTATGCGGGGTTTAAAAAAGTCAAAAGTTTTGCTATAAGTAATCAGTGTAGGAATCTGTATATGGGGAGAGTCTAAATATCCTTTTTTTCTCAATTGACTTGATTTTTATTACCTCATAGATAGTTCCCCGTCCACCAGGAGAACCGTGCAAGAAATTTTACTGGAACGTAGATGATGGTGCTCTGCCTGGAGCGAGCGTGTGAAAGAGATCTAGATAGACAGCATGCACTATCGTAGTCTAGGTATCATACTATTAATTTCCCCAGTGGATTTTGCTTGGCATTGCCAAATTGCCTGTGACTGCTAAATTCCCGTGACTCCCAGTTGGATAGACGTGTATTATCATCTAAATCCCAAAATTATGATGGGTGTCTGATGAATGCATCTCTGGCTTGGCAAAGAAGTGGGATCAGCATATTTTCTTCTAGGGAAGGCCGAGAAGGCATTCTCTCTGGCGATTTAGTTTGTACGTAGGATCATGTATGCACGATGCTATAATCAAGTCCAAGATCAAACAAATAATTTTGCATACTGTTCTTATGTACCACCTAGCTAGGAGCAGTGAGATAGTTGTATCTACGCTACTTCTACATACGCAATCGGATTGTTATTTATCACATAATTTGCGAAACTTTCTTCGTTTGAATTGTCGGTAATGAATTACTGGTCATTTTTCGGAACGGGTCTGAGACCATCCTTATCAGTCGTGCTTAATTGAAGCGGGACGACGCGTGCGTACGGGCGGGGGGCTGTGCCATAACAATTTATTATGTGAGTTTCCCGTTTTGATCATAATATTATTATTATCGTACCTATCTTCGTACGATACGTCGAATAGATGTCTCAAGGATAAACTCCAAAATATCTGGAATCTCTCATGACTGTTTTTTGACCTAAATTAGAAACTTTCTAAAGGGTTGTTGTGTTATTCTTAGAGATATGTCTCTATTGGAGCTCCAGATTTAATGGGGTGGCTGTACTAGCCATCTAGGTACCATTCACAGTGCAGCGCGGGGTGTCACTCACAAAGCAAGCTATCGTACTCCTATCGTACTAGAAAGAGAAGATTAAAGATTATTTACGTATCATCTCTACACACGATATATCTAAACATCTACCTCCTCTAATCCTAGATATTATTTAGTTAGCACGCACATAATGCATCAATCGCTCGAGCATCGAGCATGCCTGCGGCCCAGCAACCAGCAACGCAAGCGCAATGTCAATGTAGCTAGGTATGGTACCTACCACCTCCTACCACGCACATGCATCAATCGCTCTATTGTAGCATGCCTTCTCATTACAAAATGTTTTGCCACTCCATCACTCATCTATCATTCTTTCGCTCCCGACAGTTGGTTTAGTTTGTTCGTCCAGCAAGCACAAGTAGCAGAAGGCAATCGGATGATATCATAAACACAACGTGTATTGCACGAACGACCTCGAATTGCATTGCATCCAATCTATCTGGAACCTGACCCCCTTTCGACACCGACACCAACGCCAACTAATCATCATGAGGCCCTTTCTTCTCCGCCAACTCGCCATCCTCGCGAGCGGCCCCTTCCTCCTCTCCACTCGAACCCATGCCTTCCAATGCGAAGCACCCACCAACGGCTGCACCAACGGACTGTTCTCCGTCTCGGACTGCAAATGCCAGTGCATCCCGCCATTCTGCACCGATTCCAACGGAGATTGCACCATTCCGGGGGGAAATTGCAGTGGCAATCCATGGGAGGAATGCACGAGGGGGGAGGATTGTCCTTGGTGGATTAAGATAACGAGGGATGGGTGTACTACTGGGCCTTCGGTAAGGATATGACATATTAATATATTCATGTGTGATGCAACATGTGGAATACACACATAATGCGCAAATGTATTCCTCACAAACATGTTGTTATTGAAATTACCAGTGCTGAATACTCCTACTAAATATTCACTCGCACTTACAGGTTCCTGCAGGAATGTGGCTAGTCTACAACACGCGCCAATCATGCTGCGATACAAACTACCCCGACGACGCAAATTGCAATCCCGATGCTATCCCGGCCGTAGCGGCGCCACCACCTGCTGCTGCTACTACCGAAACTCCTCCCGACGCCACCGCCGACGCTGTCGAGATTATTGTCGACGAAGAAGAAGAAGGAAACGACGAGAAGGAGAAATTGTACGAAATCGTACCCATCAAGTTAGATATCGGCGAGTTGCCAAATGATTTCATAATGAGAGATTTGAAGGAGGAAGCTAAGGAATTGTTGACCAGGATTATGGGCTTTGTGAGCGAGAGGATCGAGGGGTTGAATTTATCGAACATCGAGGAGGATGGAGATGATGTTGGCAGTCGTCGTAGCCTTCGTCGTGTTTTGTTGCAGAAGCAGGATGTATCGTTATTGCGACACAGCAATCGCATGTTGGAACGAGATGTGTCGCTGTACTATGTTATCAATGTTGCAAATGATGATGATAAAGCGTTTGGTCCCATGATTATTAATGAGATACGAACAAGTGTACAGGAGATTCAGATGCCGTAAGAGATATTGATTTTCCTGATTGCAAAGTGATTATCATATGACTTCTCTCTCTCACCAAAGTTGTTACTTTCCCTCGAACTTTTCATCGCAGGGCATCTCCTTCTGCCAGCAACTATTTGATGAAGGATGACATCAATTTGAATATCTGCACCGCCAAGAATGGAAGGTACTCTGACTGCGCACCCGTTTTTGGAAGCCCAACCAATCTTGACAGTAAGGATACCAATCCAGGTACTAGTACCAACTCGCAACAACCCGGCGCAATCGTCTACCCCGAAGACGACAACCAAGGCCTCGCAGGCTGGGCAATCTTCCTCATCGTTGCATCGGTATTGATCGTACTTTGCTGCGTCGGGTATGCCATTTGGTGGTTCTGCTTCGCAGAACCATACGATTACAACGATGAGAATAAGAGCCGCGTGTCGAACTGGGAGGATGATTATTCGAAAAGGTTCGACGACAAGAGCCGCGCCTCTCGCGGAGGATCTTATACCTCGCGTCGGTCCCGTCGTAGTACTGCAACCAGGGACAATAAGCATACCGCATCAGTCCGCTCTCTTCAATCCAAGCAACGTACTGATTCAGGTGCAGGAGTTGTCGACATAGCCCTCGCACAGCCTCATGATCCAAAGTTTGATGAGGACAGTTTCAGCGTCAACACCTACGGAACGAGGAAGTCCAAACAAATCAAACAGATCACGAATGGCGGAGGAAAGGATCCTACGCAGTACCTCCCTGGAAGGGGGGCAGAGGAAAGGCTTGATCCGGAGGATGGCACCGACCGAGATGACCGCTCCGTGGCAGGCGGTAGAAAGAAGCGCTCCCCAAAAGGTACTGCTCGCAAGTACCGAGCCAGCACTGACCCTTCTTTCGCACCAAACAAGCCAAGACGCGACCCCACCATGTACGTCGATGGCCAGTCTTGCCACGGGAAGTATTACGAGAACACCAACAACGACGAAGGGCACAATAAAAACAGGCGTGATCCAACCATGTACACCCAAGGAATCGGGGACGACCCAACCGCAGCTTTGGTGCATTACAAAGGCAAGAAGGGCGATGCACCTTCTTCCTCCGGAAATCATCCGCCGCAGGATGATCCTTCTGCGACGGGAGCAGCGGCAAATTCCGTGTACGAAAGCTACGAATGGGACGAATCCAAGAGTGAGAAGTATCCCGCAGCCGGCAATCGTGATGGGCGTTCGTCTTCGCCTGATTATGATTCGCCCCGTAATGATCATGATGATGCTGAGAATTCTTTGGCATTTGACGATATCAAGTCTCGAGTAGAGTCCATATCATGAACAGAGAAGGGTATGAATGTCAATGTTTGAGAGACTTCGTACGGGGAGAAGATAGCTGATCATGTAGAAAAGGTAAAAGTCAAGTTTAGATCACTATTGCACCAAGATTCAGTTATTTTATTGTACTGTTGGGTCAGGTTTTAGTAGGTATTTTGTAGGCCATAACGTAGATACTTTTCTACTATGTACTGTCACAACTGCACGAGATGAACCGAGTCCCATTTTAGAGCAAAGGAGTAGAATCTACTTGGATATTGATTGTAGGCAAGCTCTATGTTGAAGCTTGACTGTGCAATTCAATGTAAAACAGTTTCATTCCTACTACAAACATTTCACGCAAACAAACAATGGAAAAAGTATTGCATGTTTTCTTGATATCTGGAGCGCTTATTGTAATGAACAATGGACGCCAAATCACTTGTAATTTTTTTACAACTTTGGGAATGAACTATTTTAGATAATAATACGCCTTAGTCTTTGATCGCTACACAGGACTATCAGTGATGCTTTGTAGGTGTCAACGTTTCACTTGCCAGATTGCATATCCAGCTCCTGCCTTGAGGCTATGGTGTAGTCAAGACAGTGTCAAAGTGATTTTAGGTCCAACTGCATCTCTCGGTATACTCTCTGGGATTGAATGCATAGCTGATGAAGCTCACAAAGGGTCATAAACTGCTACATAATGCTGACAGGTATGATTTGGACGTGTTATGAAAATGTGTGGCAACATTTCAATTGCAAGGTTGTATTTTCGGCCCTTGGATCAAAACCATGTACGATGAGGCTTGAGCCAGACCATACATTGCTATGTAGGGCTATCAGATATAAACTGAAGACATCATATCCTCAGGTCCTGTCATGATGCCCTCATACAATCGAGGTATCCGCAAAGTGTGTAGAGCCTCACATCTGCAACTGAGCATCCTATCTTGAATCAAATCCAAAACTCACGAAGCTCAAGCAAGGTATTTGACTGCTACACGCTGACAGTGATACTTTGGAGGCATTATACTATTGTGATATAATAGTTTGATTACAAGACTGTACCTCCATCTTGTATGCTATGATGCAGCCAAGGTATTGACAAAAGTTGTGTCATTACCAGTTGCAAGTGAGCATTCTCTCTTGGATCAAAACCATAACTGATAAGGCTCAAGCAAGGTCATATATTCTACACAGTATTGTCTATAATATTTTACAGTACGATACAAGGTAGGATGCAACAGTCCAATTGATTGATATCATATTCAGCTCATGACATGATGTTATGGTGCAATCAAGGTATTGGCAAATGCTGAATCCCATACACTGCATCTGATCATCTTCTATTGAATCAAAAACATTACTGGTGAGGCTTGAGCAAGTCCATACTTTGATACCAGGGCTGTCCAAGAAACTTTGAAGATATAATACACAAAGTGGGACAACGTTTTAATTCCAACATTACACCTTATACTCATGCATTGAGGCCATGATGCAATCAAGGCATTGGTAAAATGGAGACCCTAACTGCATCTGAACATCGTCCATTGGATCAAAACTGGATCAGACGAGGCTCGAGCAAGGTCATGTGTTGCTGTAGAGAGCTGTTAGAGATGCTTTGGAGGTATCATACAAAAGATATGATGCAACATTTCAATTATCAAGGTATTGGCAAAGTTCTCAGTCCCATAAGCCACATCTAAGCATCCTCTCTTGGATCAAAACCATAACTGGCGAGAGGCTCAAGGTCATACATATTGATGTATAGGGCTGTCAGTGATACTTTGGAGTGTAATATAAAGTGTGATGGAGCAGCTCAAGTACAAGATTGTACATATATAACTCCCATCATAATACAATGTTTCAATCAAAGTATTCACAAAGGTTTGAGTCCCCCAAGCTGTATCAGATCATTTTCTCTTGGGTCAAAGCTATATAATTGACAAGGCTCCTCCAGCAAGGTCATACATAACTACACAGGCACAGAGCTGTCAAAGATGCTTTCCAGTTATGCATGAGGTGAGGAACAATTTCAATTGCAAGATATCACCTTCAATTCATACCTATACAACATAATACAACAATATTTCATCACAAATGTGGTCTCACCACAAATTTATTAAGTCAAGTATAAAGTCAATGTATCAAC
>JALLAS010003906.1:0-10948 GCA_036939415.1 Detonula confervacea
TATATTTCCCATTAAATTCATTCTGCCCACCACACTTGATGAAGTCATACTTCAGATCCAATGTTTTTTCACACCATATTCGAATGCATGCTCTATCACATCCAAGTCATACTTGCGTACGGAAAGTTGTTCAATAAGCTTTGCTGGTACCTTTTGTGTATTACACACCAAATCCTTAACTATCCATTTCAAAAATCTTTCACCATTGCTTCCATCGAAAACCGATGCAGATCCAAACATCTTGACATAGCGCAGCATTAAACACAATAAAAGAAATTTGGGTAGTTTCCATCCAAGACCTTTACAACGTGGGAAACAATGTTTCAATAGTGATAACATTCCAACCATCAAGCATTGTGCCTTGTGTCACCTTTCCATTTGAGATTTGGATGGTGCACCCATTGAAAAAATGACAGCATAAGTTTGGGAGAACATACGTACGACACGCGATTTAGGGACACGTGCACGACACAGGTTTCACACTCCCATTTGGTGGAAATTTAAACCTATATCGTATCTCACGTAACCCTATTTTTTTCATTTATAAATATCTTTCATGGCGCAAATTCCCACCCAGGGGTGAATGACCCCTATATTTCACCCCTTTTTCATGGAGTTGGAAAATGAAATATTTCACGTCTTTTCACACCTTCATCCTCCACCCCCCCCACTCCGTCCACCCTTTTCATCTCATTCATCTCATCACCTTACACCTTCATTACATTTCAGTGTCGTCATTAGTGCTCCTGAGTTTCACTATAGGCGTGCATCATGAATTATAGCACTCCATCCAATTCTCACACAGAAAGTCGGAACCATGACAAATTAGTTCTAACATCTACTGAAACGTCCGTTCCCCAACCACCACATACAACTGTCCCATCAATGAATCCACTCATCAATTCCACCCTCCCTAATGCTCCGACATGGAGTGCCCTGCAACAGCCCCAATGACAACAACAATAGTGCATGATGATGATGCTCTGTTTTCAACAGATAAATATGAACAATATGCCAATATCATCTCTTTCCGATGCTCCCCACCCTCCACTTACCAATTTCTCTCCCACGTCATCCCTCAACGCTGAACAACGCATTAATGTATCATCTCCTTCCTCCCCCGATATCAATGATATAATGACCCAATCAATCCTGCAGAAAGAGCATGTCCCTGCTACCTCTTCACCTATTACCGAACTAGCAGCAATCTCCATTTCCCATCTTACTTCCACTTCAGATTGTCCTTCCGATCAGTCCAAAAACAATCTTGAATCAATCAATGACCAACCCTTCTGTATTGGCCAACGGTTTCCTTCCCAAGATGCATATAAGTCCTCTGTAATGTCTTATGCAAATCAACGTAAATATGAAATCCGCTACCGTAACAATACAAATCCCCGTGCCAATAGGTCATACAATGTGACGTATCGCAGATTCAATTGCGCTCGATCTGAAAAACCACCGAAGAAAGATTTACAGTCTAAACCGTTTTCTCGTCCGTATCACCGGTCTCTTAAGTGCAATTGTAAATGGTACATCAATGCCACCAACCCAATTATTGATGGTCAGCGTCACCCGTCTATCATTGAAATTTGGGGATTGAATCTTCGTCACACTGATCCATGCAAGGGGGGAGTTGATTTTCACATGAATTACGCCTTGAAAAACGTTCCGGCTTACGCAAATATGCCAACCACGTGTTGAATCATCTCAAAACCGAAGTGAAATCCTACCGTTATGTCACAAAAGATGTACAAGGTTGGTTAACTGAGTGCGGATATGAAGATGTGTTGTATACGGAAGCTGCAAATGTACGATATCGCTTACTGAACGATCAGCCGTGTAAGTCCTATGCGACCCCCCCCTCTGAACAAGGTTAAATAGAGGATTTTCTTCACAAGACTGACCTTTCCAATGAGATCATTGCCGGTGGCTTTGAAAGCATTACCAACCTACGCATTGTCCACGAGGGATTATCCAAACAGGTCAAAGGTTATGATTATCGTATGAGTACAGACTCCCAGCAACGATTTTCTGCTACCGCATGGTTAACTGGAATGCGTGCACGGCTCATTGCCAAAGGTATTGTTATCTTCTCAGATGACAGCCAAAGCGGTATCAATACGTCTGGATTTTGCTTTTGGAATATTATGATCCTCAATCAAGATAGAAAAGCATTTTGTGTGATGGGTGCGATGACAATGGATGCTAGCAATTTTGCTGTTGAATGAATTCTTGGTTCAATGGTGTCCATGTGTCCTCCTGCTGAAAAATGTGAAGAAAACGTTGTCTGATCTTGGTTTGGGAGTTAGTGGCATTAACAAATCTCTTCCCAATGTAGACATGTTTGCTGTTTGTACCTGGCATATCATGGTTATTGATGTTTCAAAAAATCTCAAGCATATCCCGGATTACGACAATTGCAAGAATTGAATAACTCTAATAATATACAGAACCTGTACATGTACAGATTTTGTACAGTATTCTTTTTGATTCGAAACTGATCTTGACCTCATTTCGGACATGAAATAAAGGTCCAATAAAATACAAAAAAGAGAAACCAGAAAATATGTAGAAATATATTGATTCCTACAATTACCGCAAAGCGAAAGTCCAAACAACAGAAAAATCTCCAAAAAATGCCCGGCAAAATGCTCATTTTTAATGTTGCTACCGCCGGCAACTGCCGCAAATGAATTTTACGTTGGCCGCTGTTCCGACGTCGATTTGTTTGGGTTTGGGCAGGACAATGCCCCCCTGGCTCAATTTTGGAGGCGACGTTGCAAAGAGCAGCAGGGAGGGTTCTCTGACGATCTTTTGCGTTGCGTGGCGATCGGCGGACGTTTTTTGCTGCGGTGCAACATCGCCGAGCGCGGATTTTGGAAAGAAGGCGATCGGCTTGGGTTGGGCCAGCGGGGGAGGCTTGGCGCATACAATTGCGATGGAGGCGGCTTGGCGGTGGCATGCGCTGGTGTTTTTGGTGCAGCAGCCATGATGGCAAGGGCAGCTTGGAGTTCGGCTTGGCAGAAAGATTGGCATTGTGGGACGATGGCGGTGCGTTGGTGGGCTTGATTATGGCGACGGCATCACCGAGATGGGAGGAAAGGGTTTGATGTCGTGGATTATCACAGTGCAGTGGCGCCGTCGAGCGCGGATCTTGCAACGAGGATAACCAGCTTGGCTTTGGCCAGCGCGGGAAGCTTGGGGACTACGGTGGCAGCAGGGAGGCTTGACGGCTATGATGGCGGTGGGGGCAGCTTGACCATGGTGGCGAGGACAGCTTGGTGTTCGGCTTAACAGGCTTGTCATTGTGGGACGAAGTGTTCTCTGGCGTCGTTTGCCACCCATTGGCGATCGGCGTATGCATTTTTGGTGGGTGCGGATCTGGCATGCGGCGCCGTCTAGCGCGGATTTGGCCACGACGGTGGAGCTCCCCGCCTGGCGCGGTTCCGGTAGCATATCCACGTAGGGGTTTGTTGGAAGAGAAGAGGTACGTTTCCCATAATCATTCGTTTGCGTATGTGTGTTGTTTATCCTCCCTTTTAATTAAGAATGCACTCACCAGGCTTTGCTCCATGGTGCGTGCTTGGCGTTAAAAATGCAATAAAAGCGCATGTCAAGGGCAGCCATTGTTTGCGGTAGGCTCGGCTGTGCCTCGATACTCCGCTTCGCTCCGTGGCATGTGCTCGGGAGCACTTGAAAATGCAACAAAAACACATGTCCAGGGCAGCCATTTTTTGCGGTAGGCTCGGATATGCCTCGGGACTCCGCTTTGCTTCGTGACGCGTTCTTGGTGCGGTTTACAAATGCAACAACAATGCTTGCAGAGGGTAGCCATTTTTTGCAGTAGGCTCGGCTATGCCTCGGGACTCCGCTTTGCTCCGTGGCGCACGTTCGGCGCCATGTAAAAATACAACAAAACCGCTTCTCAAGGGCAGCCGTTGGGATAATCGGTGGCGAAACTGATATCAGCGGCGTGAGTCAGCTGCATCTGAATACACTTTTTTTGATTGGTTGGGTCCAAAGCTTGGATAGCTGGGAGCGGCGATATTGTCTTTTTGGGTAAATTTGCATCTTGTGTTACATTATAATTTATGTCATTCAGTAGAAAATTAACTCTATAATAGTATTCAGAAATCAATATTTAGGTTTTAATATAATACTATATAATATTCAATAGGGCCTCTGTACAAAATCTGTACATGTACAAACTCTGATCGTTTTTAGATTTACCCCAAGAATTATGTGTACAAGAATTTAGTTTTCAATACTGTGTGCAAGAAACAATGGGATGATCATCTTGCATATACATGTCGTAACTGGCCTGTTGCAGCATCGTATCTCCAGAGATTGGCTCGCTGCCGAGATAGATTGGGTGCACCGTGGTGTTTGGAAAATTATGCTCTTGGTATGGAGGCCAGCTCAATTGTGGAGGGGTTATTCTCCGCTTTTCATTGTTTCTTGGATGAAATTCCACATTCGTTTGCCGGTACAGTGCAACAACAAAGAACGGCGTGATTTTGTGCAATCAAACTTAATTCCTTATGATGAACAAATCAGGGCTGAACGTTCTGCTGCGGCGAATGAATGTGGTGTAATCATTTCTCACAAAATCACTCAACAATTTTCAGAAACAAATCTTGAATCACAGAATTATGGTGCCAATGAAAAAATATCTCAACTTACGGATGACCAGATATTCCGTTGTGTCAGTGGATCATGTATGGTATTCAGAAGGTTGGTTGGTCATTTAACATCAAGACTAGTAGAGGATATTGGATGTAAATTGTTCTGTAGTTGTCATGTGGATGTTGACTCCGGAGAACCTTGTCGTCATATCCAGTGTGTTCTTGGCGGATGTTTCAAAAAGCAACAATTCAATGATCATTGGTTGAGGGCGACATCAATCGATGTGTGTGATTGTTTCAGTGTTGACCATCTTTCCAATCAGGCCTCTTGTGAAAATGTAGATGTTTGTTATACTGTTGATAAATTATCAGCACCGGTAGGGGACTTTATTGGTGGGAATGATGTTCCTCGTGTGACTCAACTTACACAAGACTCCAACACTCTGGGAGGGGACGAAGGAAGTCCTGATGATATCATTTGATCCACATTAACTTCAATGGTTACACATAGCAAGAAAAAGGAAAACAAACTCCCATCTTCCACTGACAAATACAATAATATTCATGCTGAAGGCGAATATCTTGCCAACATTGCATCATCCGATTCCCACGAACAATATGACAAACTGTTGACGCTACTATGTTACGTACGTGCAAATCTACAAATTAATCTGGTGAAGAACTAAAAGAAGCAGCCGCAAGCTACTTAAATATATCTAAAACCGATACGACCTCACAAATTCTACCATCCAGCCGTATGAGAACGGCAGGTCGTATGTCAACAAAACGCAAAAAAAGCTCGGTCGAATGTACAACAGTTGGTGCTGTAAAGAAATGTTATTTTTGTAAATCTATTGGTCATAACAAACAATCATGTCCAATAGCATTGGGTCATGCGAAACAATTGACAAAGGCAATATTTCAACTCATTGACACAGCTCAAAATTCAATGGACATTGTTGGATACAAAGAGATCGACTCAATTGTGCCAAGTGATGCAAAGGGGTTGCAAATTTCAGTGTGCTCTTAATTCGTTTACGCACGAAGAATAGCAAAGACTGTTGGTTTTCGCGCTCAACAATTGAAGAGTGGTGTCGTGGGGGTAGTAGTTCTGTACATTATGTCTTTTTAAAACACTGAAAACTTATTCTGTATTATTTGGCAAACATAGAGGAGCATCATTTTAAGTTCCCAATTATTAAATTTATGTGTCACTGTTTAAGAAAGTACTGTTTTTGCTTTTCGGTTTGTTACCCCATGCCAATAGTGTACCCTGGTTTGGACATAGCATTGTGACTTTTCCATTTACTGAGTATATCCAATATGACCTTGACGTGACATGCCCAACTACGCCACCCAGAAAGGTTGATGTGACGGCATATGGCATAGTTGACGATAAATTACAACAACACCCTGCTTCTGAAAAACCAAATTTTGTACACTTTCAAATGATTTGCAAGACTGGCCTCTGAAAAGCAAAAATGATTACTGAGTAATCATTTTGTTTAGATACAATAACTACTGTGTGCTCGGTATCTGCAGTACTCTATATATATGACTACTGCAGTAATCATATTCTTAGAACTACAGTACTATTTTACCAGTGCGCGATTAAAAAANNNNAGCAGTGATTTATTAATAGTAATGCATTGATTCTATTTTACTATGATCGTAACAAATAATCTTGACAAAGTAATAGTATAGATAAATGTGTTTAATTAATTTAGGATTAAAGGAGGAGATGAGATAAACTCACCTCCACCGGCCCCCTCTTGTCCGCCCATACACCTACTCGCCGGCGCAACCACTTCCCTCCTCTCCGGCGCAACCACTTCCCTCCTCTCCGGCGTGACCACTTCCCTCGTTGCCGACGCGGCCACTTCACCCATCCCCAGCATGACCACTTCCCCCGTCCCAGGCGCCCACTTCCCCCATCCCCGGCGCGACCCCTTCTCTCCGCACCGGCGCGTCCACTTCTCCATCCCCGGCGCAACCACTTCCCCCATCCCCGGCGCCCAATTCCCCCATTCCCGACGCGACCACTTCCCTCCGCACCAGCTTGTCCACTTCCCCCATCCGCGGCGCCCAATTCCCCCGTCCCCGGCGCAACCACTTCCCCCATCCCCGACGCGACCACTTCCCTCCGCACCGGCGCGACCACTCCCCTCCGCACCGGCGCGATCACTCCCCTCCGCACCGGCCCGTCCACTTCCCCCATCCCCGGCGCCCACTTCCCCCATCCCTGGCGCAACCACTTCCCCCGTCCTCCCACGCCAGCTCATCGCATCCATCTCCTCCCGCGCCGGCTCGTCGCCTCTGCCCAACTCCACTTCCCCCACCCCCGCCGCGGCCACCTCCCTCCTCGCCGGCCTCCTCCGCCGCCCGACAAGGAATACCACCTCCGCCCGACAAATGTATTGCCTCCACCCGCGGCCTGATACCCACTTCCTCCGCCCGTGCCCACTTCCGCCGCTCGTTGCTCCCGCCCGACACCACTTCCCCCATCCCCCCGGCGCAACCCCTTCCCTCATCCCCGACGCGACCACTTCCTTCCACACCGGCGCGTCCNCCCCGGCGCAACCCCTTCCCTCATCCCCGACGCGACCACTTCCTTCCACACCGGCGCGTCCACTGCCTCCATCCCCGGCGCGACCACTTCCACCTACTCCACTCCTCCCAGCCGCCTCCTCTCACCTCATATGCCGCCCCCTCCTGAGTCCTCCGTCTCCTCCCGCGCCGGCTCGTTCTCTCTGCCCACCCCACCTCCTCCGCCGTCCACCCCCTCCTATAACTCGCCTCACCTGCCGGCGCCGGCTCGTTGCCTCCGCTTCCCCCGCCGCCTCCTGTCACTCACCTTACCTGCCAGCGTCTCCCAAGTCCTTTGTCCCCTCCCGCGCCGGCTGGTCGCCTATACCCACCTCCACTTACCCCACCCCACCTCCTCTGCCTGCCCTCGATAATCGGCTCCTCATCCCGGGCCCGTCTGCCGCCTCCGCCTGCGTTTCTTCCTCCGCTTATCACCTCTGCCGGATACTCACCTCCTCCCGTAGTTGTGTTAATTCTCTTTTTTGACCAACTCGGGCAGCGCCAACGAAGCAACAATGCCCAACTCACAAAACTAAACCCCTCCCTGCTACCAAAACAACAAACAAACCATATCCAACGAATGTTTCACTGCCCGCGCGACCACCAACGCGCAAGTTAGTGCCTCGGTCGACAGCCTCAACCTCCCCATCACAAATGGACAGTACACGCACGATACGACTGTCATGTTCGTCGTGGGCCTCCACCAGGTCCTCAAGATGACCTACAACCCGTCCGAGCCGGGTTGCGGCATGGAGATACTGCTCCAAAGAAGCAACGACGGCGTCAACCCGAGCACCCTCTCCGCCATCAAGAGCACGGACATCACGACGATCGCGACCGTGATCCAAGAATATTCCGACACTGCGAAGGAGGCAGAGGCAACCGCCGGTACCAAGCCCAGCAACGAGCCCCTCATCGCCACCCGCGCAGATGCGATGGACGCCGCCGACCGCAAGAACCAGCTCACGTGAGCCGTGATCAGGGCAAAGGAGGGAGCCACCACCGCCATCACCGCCAAAGTCGGAGCGCGAGTCACCAACACCATCCTCTGCACCGCCAATGGCACCGACTTCAAGTCCATCAACGAGTACGAGCTCTACGAGCTCGTCGCAACAGTCATTCAAGCGGCCGATCATCCCCNGCCAATGGCACCGACTTCAAGTCCATCAACGAGTACGAGCTCTACGAGCTCGTCGCAACAGTCATTCAAGCGGCCGATCATCCCCAAGTACGGGCAATCCACCAGCAACTTGTCGCAGCAATCTTGCACCGCTTCAACTTCCGCCAACGCTTCAGCAACAACGTTGCCGTCCTCCGAGCCAGAAACGCCCGGATCGCCGCATACGGCATCATTATCCACAAGGATATGATTGCCAACATCGTGCTGGCCGAAGCAGACCAAGCCGCGCGCGAGGAGTAGGGCAGGGAGATCGGCACGGCAATGGACAAGATCCACCTACTCTACAGCTATGATTTTGCCCACGACACCACCTCCCTCGCAATGATTTTGAAGGAACTAGCGGCGGCGGATGCGGTACAAACCCTGCTGGACGCCCCAGCGCCCGCGCACGCGCCCATTGGCCAAGCCAATGCCGTGGTGGATCTCTCGTCTCATGTGCAACGACTTGTGTTTGACGACGACAGTACTGTCGGCACGGCAGCTGCGGCGGGCGGCTACACCAGCGACTCCTTAGGGGAGTCCGAACGAAAGTCCCAATCCCTGGCAAAGACACAAGACAAGCCCAAGGCTCATGCCTGCTCATTGTCACACCGCCGCAAAGAACAAACCGCGGGCAACAACCCGTGCAAACATTGCAAGAAGAACGGCAGGCGCAATCGCCACCCCAATGTTCCGAGCAACAAGTGCTTCTGGAACAAGCGCTGGACGGGTTTTCGCCCCCGGTACGCGTGCAAGGCGCTTGACATCTGCTTCGAAGCCCGCAATAAGTTCACGGAGGACCTCGACGGGTACAAATCGAGCGATGAGGAGACCACGAGCAATGGGTGCACTTCGAAGCTAAAGAGTAAATATTAGGGGTAATACGTTTATTGTGAATGAGATATTATGAGTAGTTATTGGCTACACAGATAGGAGAGGTCAGGCTCCGGGAGTACGTGGCGGCAAGGATAACGGCGAAGGCTTTCCGACGGTACAGAAAGCAGAAGGCCGGCAGGCGTGATAAGGGCCTCGCCGGCATGCGAGTGTTGAATAGGCTAATATAGCATAACCTTAAGGGTATGTACTAACCTGGGCAGCGCAGGATCCTTGGAAATTATCAGTTGGGCTTAGGAAAATACACCCATCTGTCCTAGTCTTCATGTCATTAGTCACATCAACATCTATGCTTGTCTCAATATATTCCTCAAACTCAACCTTGGGCCTCCTTTCAAAGTCAAACATGCGATGTGTCATAAATACTCTAGATGAGAAGATTTCTAAAATTCCTTGAGCCGATAGGGTAGCATTGAACATTGTTTTAAAGTACTCAAGGTTGATCACGATTTACTTGTGGAAAACGTGAAAGAGAGACTGGTCACAATGCTCCAATATCATTATTTGACCACTCTAATTTGTCTTTATGTCTCCCCAACCTACTCTCTAGCAGCTGTAAGGCCGATACCAACCAAAGGAACCTCATCCATAATCTTGACGAATATTATATTAATCAGGATGACACATAAATAGTAACCTTCACATGCTTAAAGCTTAACTAGTTTGTAATATATATACCTAGCTGCTTGATCATGTGAGATGGTAGAAAGTCAGCAGTTACCAGTCTCATTCCACGGAAGAGTGTGATGAGAAAAGGAATACCATTGGCAAATATGACGTCTACAATCAAGATAACAAATTTGTTTAGCTCATTAAAAACAATTCCCCTCAATCCCAAATGATTGCGATCAACAATAGCAGAAGCATCAGTGACGTCGATATGATTGACTGAAAGTTTTTGAAACTGGGGTAGCTCACCATTTTGCTGAATGTTATATTGTTGGGATGTGCTAACATCGCTTGAACCTTGCATGCTAGGATGGACTTCTCAACTTGCTTCTTGGTGTACCCCTAGAAATTCTTGCCAACTATGCTCAACATAGACAGGTTGTTGTGTTGCTTGTATCTGACAATGTAGCAACCATTCTACTACAAATACCCGTATATGCTCAAGGACAATGTTCTTGCCTACTAGAGTAGTGACAACCAAGTCCCGATGGGTATTATAGTTCACCATATTCCCATCTTCTTCAAGTTGGAGAATTGATAAGAGGTTCAATATTCCTCTCTAGCTCAACCGCACTTTAATCACACCATAGTAACCCTTATTGCTACTTTTGGTGACCCCAGAGTTACAACTGCCCTTGAGGATCATGTTGACTTTGTGGACGTTATCTAGCATCCAGTCCACAAATAGTGATGTCATGTGACACAACTGTCTAGGTATACATTTCCACTCATATACGGTCACGTGACCATATTCAGAGACACTCGTTAGGGCAGTGTCACCAGCAAATGTAACATGCTTTGGACTTATCGGAATATTTTCAGTACCGTATACCAAAAAGTCAAGTATGTGTGAGACATAGATCGAACCATAGCCACAAGCTAGCAATAGCTCTGTGTGTGTTGGTATGCCATTGCCATTGAAGGCATTACTCTTGGTGCACTTGGTGGGCTTAGTTGGGGGCTAGAACTCAAATTCCTTTTTGGCAGAAATTTACTTTTGACTTTCTGAAAA
>JALLAS010003931.1:0-11207 GCA_036939415.1 Detonula confervacea
CCCCCTTTTTCTACATATCTAAAGGAGATTAAAATCCGTCCCTCAGTTGGTGTGCAGGGCATGTTTGACCAATAATGCGGACTCCTATCATTAGTACTTCGCAGTAATGAAGGGTAGTAGGTACCTACCTACTATCGGTACCTACTATCGTACCGATAGTGCTCACCGTAGTTACCTGAAGTACTTACGCGTGACACAATTGGCACACATAGTACTTCATGCGCTTACACCTGTGAGTTGTGGTTGACGTCGATCATATTTTTCTACGAGCCTACATACCAATTTCTACGGGGGT
Source organism: Detonula confervacea (assembly GCA_036939415.1). Classification (NCBI taxonomy): domain Eukaryota; phylum Bacillariophyta; class Thalassiosirophyceae; order Thalassiosirales; family Thalassiosiraceae; genus Detonula; species Detonula confervacea. Next base: position 296 of record JALLAS010003931.1, read on the forward strand.
GACTTTGAACCATTAAACGATTTTAGAGCTTCATTGGAGACGTGAATGAAGCCCTCTTTGGGTCAACCGGGGGGACTGTTGAGCTGGACTTAAGCTCATTATATAGTGTTCTTGGGACCTGTTATCTTGAATATCTTTTTTTAGGTGCTTGCGCTTTTCAGACGCAAAGGTCAAACGGGCGGACGCCCCCCACTTCTGCCCAGCTAGGTCTTCCGTACTGATCATTTCTACAGTAAAAAAGAACCGTTCGGTGTTATTTTTTGTCCCTAAGTTGATATATACGATACAAATTTACCTTAAGCATGGTCTCCGGAGACATTTTTTCACCCAACATTTTGACCCCCACTTTTGGCCATTAGTCCTCAGTCACTCACAGGATGGCTCGCACTCCTTGCGACGATGGACAGACAAAGTCTGTAATAGGTACTTTTGGCCCTGCCCCTTGAAGCCAGAAGATCTGTCAAGCAACAGATCGTACTTCTGCTTGATTTGGTAAGTTCGCCTTCAACCATTTCTGTATTCCTTGGCTCTGGCTACGGATTTTGTTGCGTTGATGGAAATTGGCTGTTGCAATGGATTCGGCCACGACGGGCTCGGCCACGACGGGTTCGGCCACGACGGGCTCGGCCACGACGGGCTCGGCCACGACGGGTTCGGCCATGACGGGTTCGGCCACGACGGGTTCGGACACGACGGGTTTGGCCACGACGGGTTCCGCCACGACGGGTTCGGCCACGACGGGTTCCGCAACGATGTGCTCGGTCGCCCCGGTCTCGATTCCGACGGTCTTGTCCCCGACGGCCTCGGCCATGACGGGCTTGGCCACGACGGTTTCCGCCACGACGGGTTCCGCCACGATGGGCTCGGCCGCGATGGGACCGGCCGTATTTGGCTCGGCCGCGATGGGATCGGCCGGCCGTCATTGGCTCCGCCGCGATGGGATCGGTTCTTTCAGCCACGACGGGTTCCGCCACAATGGGCTCGGCCGCGATGGGGCCAGCTCGGCCGCGATGGGATCGGTTGTTTCCGCCACGACGGGTTCCGCCATGATGGGCTCGGCCGCGATGGGGCCAGCTCGGCCGCGATGGGATTGGTTGTTTCCGCCAAGACGGGTTCCGCCATGATTTGCTCGGCCGCGATGGGGCCACGATGGCTCCGCCGCCATGGGCTTGGCTGTCATTTGCTCGGCCGTCATTGGCTCGGCCGCGATAGGATCCGTGGTTGGTTTCCGCCACGATGAGTTCCGCCACGATGAGTTCCGCCACGATGGGTTCGCCACGATGAGCTCGCCCACGACGTGCTTGGCCGCCATTTGGCTCGGCCGCGACGGGATCGTTGGGTTCCGCCACGACCGGTTCCGCCACGACCGGTTCTGCCACCATGGGCTTGGCCGCGATACGCTCGGCCGTCATTATCGGTTGTTTCCGCCACGAAGGGTTCCACGATGGCTCCGCCGCCATGGGCTCGGCTGTCATTTGCTCGGCCGTCATTGGCTCGGCCGCGATAGGATCCGTGGTTTCAGTCACGATGAGTTCCGCCACGATGAGTTCCGCCACGATGGGTTCGCCACGATGAGCTCGCCCACGACGTGCTTGGCCGCCATTTGGCTCGGCCGCGACGGGATCGTTGGGTTCCGCCACGACCGGTTCCGCCACGACCGGTTCTGCCACCATGGGCTTGGCCGCGATACGCTCGGCCGTCATTATCGGTTGTTTCCGCCACGAAGGGTTCCACGATGGCTCCGCCGCCATGGGCTCGGCTGTCATTTGCTCGGCCGTCATTGGCTCGGCCGCGATAGGATCCGTGGTTTCAGTCACGATGAGTTCCGCCACGATGGGTTCGCCACGATGAGCTCCGCCACAACGTGCTTGGCCGTCATTCGGCTCGGCCGCGACGGGATCGTTGGGTTCCGCCACGACCGGTTCCGCCACCATGGGCTTGGCCGCGATAGGCTCGGCCGTCATTAGCTCGGCGGGTTCCGCCGTGACGGCTCTGCTGTCATTGGCTTGGCCGCAATGGGCTTTGCCACGATGGGCTCGGTGGGCTTTTCCCCGATGGTCCCGGCGGGCTTTGTCACGATGGGATCGGTGCATCGGCGGTGAGTTGCTATGCACAAGGTGTGATTGGTTTTCTTTTTGCTGATCTATTTTGCTATCCTTCAATGATACTGACGATGTTGTTCTTGTTTTCATCTTAATACTTGAAGCCTTGGATGCGACCCCCCGTCACTGATAGACAAACTAAAGTGAGATGATCTGCACTGTTGTTGTTATCACTTTCATTATTTCTGTTACAGCGCCCTAAATTCATTTCTTCTCCACATCCTCCCAAGTCAGGCGCCAACGCCGCCCACTTTGGTGCCAACGGTCAGGCCTACGAGGAAACCTATTGCGCCTCCGATTAGGGTGAGTTGCAATGCACAGTGTGACATTGGTCTATTTTGCGACGCTTCAATGATACTGACGCTGTTGTTCGTGTTTTCTCCTTATTTCCATGCTGTGTAAGATGTTTGATGCGTGCCTCGCTACGTCGTCCCCGACGGCGCTGGCGCCCACTCTGGTGTCAACGGTCTGGCCCACGATACAACCTAGTGCGCTGTTCGCCAAGACCACCGTTACCTTGACCGCCCCCATGCCGACATGACCTTGTCCACCGAAGACGCCTTGATCCCGGCTGCCAAATAACTTTGGCAGCTCTTGCTACTCCTTATTCCTCTCTTTGCTTTTACTTTTCACAATGTACCTAATCCTCCCTCTGCCCCGTCAACAGGTTTCATAAATCAACCTGTTTAGTTCATGGTTTGGAATAAAGAAACCAGGTAAGACATTTGTCTTTTTTGCTTTTTTGGATTGGATGTCGAGTTAGGAAATTCTTACTATCCTTGATATCACGGCGCTCTGTCTGATTTCCGTACCCTTCGGATTTCTCCCTTGCGCCGTGACTCATTGGATGGTTTGAGATTCTTATTCTCACACTTCAATCCCTAGGTTGCATCTATTCATGACTTATTTTCAAATGCTAACTACACCTTCCTTTTTCTTACTTTCAATGCTAGGTATTTGAACAAACTTAATTATTATTAAAGTCATGATAAGAATCCCCGATGAAATGGTGAAGAAGGGTTGTTCCATTCTCACTATACTTGAAGATGGTTCTTCATGTTTGTATAAGTACCCTCCAGGGTACTTGTTATCACCGTCTGTTTCCAATAATCAGTGTCCCATCTCTCTTATGGAGAACACCAATTCAAGCCGTACTGAGGCTGGCTTGATTGCAGTTCTTTGCACAGAGAATCCAGCTACCATTGAGTTTGGTGCCATATCACATGAAATCATCGTGTGTCAAGGTGTAGCCTTTGACCCAATCATCCAAGACCTTGTGTTAGTGTTTCACAAGTGGAAGCATTGTTTGGCTTTGAACCGATTTGACCTGCTTAATTCCAATGTGTCAAATGAATCCATTGCCGATGGTCTGTTTGATGATGAACCCTCAACCATGAGGATCCAAAAGGGTTCAAACTACATCATGTATTTTAACCAACTGACTGGACCGAAGCACCATTCATTCATCAGTTCCATCAAGTTGTCTAGACACAAATCTGGTGCAATGGTCTATGAGTCTGCACTATCACAAGACAACTGGGGTAACAGAAGGTATAAACATAAGACCATTGAAACTAACTTTCAGTTTCTAAGGTTTGCACCTCGTTCTGTCAATAAATATGCTTCCAGTGTAAATGTGTCAAACCGACCGTCCCGGATTGGAGCTTGTGCTGGACAGGCTAAGTTAGCGCACGACAAATCGAGCTCTATTCTGGCCCTATATTGCCTGCATGTAGGCTTCGGAGACGTTAAAGGATTCTTCTTCCAGCCCATTCCCCAACCAAGTCTCCACCGAGAGCTTGGTGAGTATCAAGACTTTTGCTTGTTGACCGCAAAGCAGTGCAAAACACTTGATGAAAGATGCACGAAGCAGCACATCAATATTCATGAGTTCATTGCGTACATGAATGTGCTCACCATTGCAAATGGGAAAGGATTTGTTCGAGTCCGCAGAATGTGTCCTCAAGACAACCACAAACAAAGGAAGTACATAGTTTCCCTAATCAAGCATCCCTTGACAGAGGCGGAGACAAATACTAAAGTGTTTGCAGTGGCACTCAACGGGTCGCCCTATGTATGGAGTGAAGAGCGGCCACACCAATCACACGATTGTGATTTGCCACATGGATTTCCACTAGGTCACTTCTTTCCATCGACACTATCAAAATTTCTCACTATTCCCATGATCTGGCTGATCTCACTGTACATCAAGTGCAAAGGACTACGTCGTGCTAAGACGAACCACACCGGCTCATTTCACATCATTGGGACGCGTCATTCAAAAATGAGTAGCAGGACCATGGCACAATACAACCAAGACCAACACCAATACAACAACTCATCAAATTTCATCCTACCATTAGGTCCCTGGGTAAAATGTCTGTTTAACGCAATGATGGAGCATGTAACAATTATGCAATGCAATTGTGGCATGCTCATGGACGGATTGTGTAAGAAAGTTGACCTCATGTACAATAAGACATATTCGATCTGCAAGGGTTGGGGAATTGTTACTTCAAACTGCTTTTCCAACACCTACCACAAAGACGATGATTTCGATAAACGATATTACGATGAGGTAGTTGAGTACATCCACAAAGGCAATGCGAGACTGATAGGATATCTTGACAGATATCGTTTACTATTTCCAAACTTACATCTGAAGAAGTATCTGCCTCTATCAACTTGCTGTTGTTGGGTGTATGAGAAACAAAGCACAGAGTGGGTTCACATTCAATATTTTGTGCTCTTGGACGTTGGTCTTGCATTTGATTTATCGTCAGATATGTTTAAGTACAAATTCGAACAGCTCACAGGATGCTTCTATGGAGGTCTTTTTGGACACTTAACCTCCCGGTCTACTTGGATATCCAAGGATGGGATGTTCATAACGACAGTGTGTCCTACAAAGGGTTTTTGGATATTTGGCTGGGGTAGATATATATCTCGGAAAAAAATACAAACACAAATTTGAATGTACCAATTTGGGATGGCAATTTAGAAGGAGTTGCAGTATAAAATCTACATTAAATTATGTATTATTTCTTCCTTACTTCACTCGTGTGTCTAATTAGAAGGAATTGCAATGTAAATTCTAGGTTTTATGATGTATTATGTCTTCTTCATCACACACCTCTTATTTGCAAGATTGATATCATCTTTTGATTTTCGTTTCATGGATGTGGGCATGATAGGTAAGTTTGATTTGGATTGTGATACAATTGCCTGTGCTGTCCGTCCCTGTGTCGATTTTGAAATTCTGAGCATTTGAGAGTTCTGATATATTTGATCCAATTGAGGCATGACCATCTTGAACACATCCATATCACTTTTGGCCAATTCACAAATTTTTGCTGTCACCACCATAACAGCATTGTACCTCTTCGACTGGTTTTTTGGCACTGTAATTTGTTTTGGTTGTAATTCTTCTTCCTCCGTGTTTTCTGTGCATTCATTTCTATTTGGCTGATAATCGGAAGTCGTTTTTTGCTTCAAAAAGTTTGGGAGAGCTTCGACCCCCAAATCTGGTATTATCATCATCTTCACGAGGGATTGATATTCTATAACGTGCAGAGGGCTGGTTGTAATATGCCATCGCTTGTGGATTGTTGAAATATCCGACATGTCCAACGAATGGTGCATCAATGCACGTTGGCAATATCTGTCTCTTATCCAATAAGCAGTATGGACATGAAAATCACTCACACAATGACTATCAGCATTGTTTGGATCAGGATTGGGTATAAATACTCGGTGTTTCATAGTATCATCCTTCGAACGGCATATGCGATATACAGTGCCAATGGCTGGCTCGGTGGACACAAATAGTTTCACCACATTGACTGCTTTCCCAAACAACTCCAATCCCTCTTTTGATGATTGAAACTTGTCACCATTAATTCTCTCAATTTTCATTCCCACCAGGAGACCACTACTCTTGAAGATACTACCATCTTTAATTTTTGCTACTTTGAGGATGAAATCTTGGGAATCATTACGCATGCCGACGACAGTAAGACCGAGCGACGACTCTGTACTCGCTTTAGTCGCATAGATCAATATTTTTGCTTTGGAGGACTGCAATACACCATGGAATGGATTGATTGTATTTTTGGTGATGCTGGTAATTTTGAGTTTTGGAACATGATTAAACTCTTCCTTTTCTCTCGATAGTACATAAGTTGATAATTCGCGTTTTTCAGTAATGGCAATTTTGATCTCACGTCGAGCTTCCATTTCATAGTCATCAACCATCTGCCTGTGACGATGTTGGAGTTCACCCAGCGTCCAGTGTCTCATTTCCGTCTTCATAGTACCATTGTTTTTGAGTTTGCCCATTGCAGATTCACATCTTGAAGCAGCACCCTTGCTTGAACATATAAAATTTCTGGAGGTGTAAGTGGCACACCTTTTCTCTTTTCCTTCTTGAATTCGATTAATCCAATTGGTTGTTGCTGTGTGTCCCTGTACTGCATCCCTCATTTCATCAAACAGTTGAGTCAGGTTTTCTTCCAACAGTACGGTGTATAGGACCTTATATTTCAACTGTTTGAATATGGTTCTATTTGTGACATCTAACCCAGCATATTTTTTGTCAGCATTGCTATCGTTGTGAAACGTGTCTTCGGTATGACGTTGACCAAGAGATTGAACCATCGCCGGCCATGCTGATCCACCATCAGTATTACAAGTTGCATCAGGAGCATCAAGCTCCAATCCAATGAGGCAGTTAGTACATATCTCAATTTCTTCTTCGGGCACTTGGAACATGCCATCAGGACAATTCAATCCACCCCAATCAACCCCCGTTGGTGACCCAGTTTTAAACATATACTTCGTTGCATTATGGGTTGTATCAACCCAAATGGCATCTTTGCCATATATTCTAGCATTTGCCACTTCAAGGGGTGTTTGTTCAAGCCATGCAACGAGGGTACCAGATGATGGACATGTTTTTGTGGTAAATTTTCCAGCCACCCCAAACTTACTATCGAAGGAGCGTAGTTTCAATCCTTCGGCATAAAATACAGTCATAGATTCATTTTCATCTGAGCCCCATACATCATCCCTTCCTTTCTTCATTACTCGGTGCAATAATTCGGTGCTACATTGGAGACCCTCAAATGTATCTGCTAGGAGGTTTCTCACAGTTTGTAATTTCATGCGATTTTTGCCCATATTCTTAACAAAAGTAGTTTTGGTTGGGCTCAGTAATCCTTCATTCACGATGACTTTACTTTCTGCGGCTTTGTACTCTTTGGCAGAAATAATCAAGTGCTTTGATGTTAGGGGCAAGCGAAGTTCCTTAACTTGTAAACATGGTAGCTCATTTGGTGGAGATACAAGTAACAATCTCATGAAAAATCCACAACATCCTACTACGTCGGGCCTTTTAGCACGGTCAGAGACATCACAACTGCCACATTGAAATGCAACTCGTTTTCTGGGGAAAAGCTTCATAGTCTCACTGTTCAAATTCAAAGTTGAGTGTGTCTTCACAAGACGTTTGATGCCATACGACCGAAAGACACCAAGGAAGCTTGAAAGAAATGCAGATTCGCCCTCCACAAAAACGGTACCACCAAGGCTAACAGGGAAAAAAGGCTTGAAGTGAGGATGGAGATGATGACAGGCTGATTTAATGAGACAGACGTGTTTGTTCATTATGAGGTCTGTAGGTTTCTTAGTGATTTCAGTTTTGGTGGGTTTCAAGTTGGGTGTAGTGATGTCGATGATGTTGGATTTGGAGTTGGGTGTTTCGGTGGTACGTAATTTGGTAGGGGTATGATGGGCGTGCTTGGATGGAAGCAGTGGTGTGATGGCAGGATATTTCTTAATGATTTCAGGGTCATTGGATTTCCGGTTGGGTGCAGAGATGTCAATGATTTTGGATTTGGAGTTAGGTGTTTCGAAAATACAGTCGTTGGTAGGGTTGTGAATGGAACGCTTGGATGGAAGCATTTTCAAGGGGCTATGTGGAGCCATATGAGAACATGTAGATGGCAAACGTTTCTCGATGACAAATTTCTTGTGAAGCGTAATCATCGCTGTGTATACAATCTCCTGGTTTTTAAAAATATCCCAAGCAGCCTGCGAAGCCCGGGCCTCACGTGGAGAACGAAATACATTGAAGGCGAATGAAGCCTTCACAACATTCGGCAACGATCTGGTCCATGTATCTTTTTTAAGGATACTTTCGTTTCCAAACAAGTCGCAAAATTCAACCCATTCACCGTTGGACCCATGCTGAAGAATGCCCTGGAGATCAATGTAAAACAGCATTAACCAGTCACCATCTTTCAATGATAGATCATTTTGAAGATTGACGTGAACAGGTTTCTGGTGACTTTTGAAATCGTGGATGTCAACTTCATCTAGCTTTCTAGACTTTGTAGAGGTAACAAAGGAGTAATGATACAATTTATCATGTCCACACCCAGTGGAACCCTTCACAAGGGTGAGGTTTCCAGCACAAACTTCATATTTGGGTCTGCCGATGTAGTTCATGATGTCATCATCATCAGGGGCAGTGACGAGAGAAGTTGGGTGCCAAAGATGGTCAAATTGAGGTTTCAAGGACAGTGACAGATCCAAAAAATCAATGATTTTGATGGGTGAATTGGTAGAATTCATAGTTAATTAGGGGATGCAGATGATGATTGAAATGGAGATGATTGATATTTGTATGCGCGCAGAGCAGGTTGGTTGAGAGATGATTGAGATTTGAGTGCACGCAGAGCGGGTTTGTTGAGTAAATTGATGCAGTGATGAGTGCGGTTGCATTGCAAACACAGTATTGGTGGGTTTGAACATCTTCAACATTTGGATATTATACTTGCATGGGAATTGGTATATCAAATGTCATTGAAATATTGTGACCCAGGATGAAGGACAGACACAAGATATATGAAAACAAAATGGCCCATGATTGCGCGCGTACTTATTTATGTACCAAGATATTTGCCCATGCACGTACAATCCAAATCAGATTGTTGCCCACGGGGTGCCCTTAAGGGCACTTTCAGAAAAACAATAGTGCGATTTCATTTGTTACGTAAAGCTAGACAAAACGGGTGATGGACAGATTAAAAAAACGGGTGTGAGCCACCCGCGGGTGGATTAAAAGTGACCCGGAAGCAAGAGGAACTCTTTGCTACTCCTAGATAGCTTATTATTTCGGCTGCCCACTGCCCACACATTGCAAGAATGACGAACGCTCACTTCTCACTTCGTACGAAACGAGCGAGTCTTAGATTGTCGAGATGAAGGTTGCACTCATCGCCGCAGCTACGCTCTCATGGACAATGGCATCAGCATTCGCGCCTGAATATGCTCCGAAACCTAGGCTCCTATCAACAGCACTTGGCGGTGCCACCAACACCAACAATAATGAACGCCGCTCGAAGGCATCCCAACAGCTCGAGGGCACGATAATCGTCGGCGGAGGAATCGCCGGCCTCGCCACCGCCGCGGCGCTGCGATCCGTCGCCGGCGTCCATAGCGTACGCGTGGTCGAAAGGCTGGGAGAAGAATCATTTCGGGACGAGCGGGCCGGGGCGGGGGCGCAGCTGGGTCCGAATGGCTTGCGCGCCCTTCGCGCCATTGGGGGAGAGGAACTGTTGAATTTCATTGTATCTAGCGGGAGCAAGCTTGTTGGCAATTCTGTGGTTTTGCCGGATCTCCCGGAGCCTATGGTAATACCGGATACGGCCGAGGCGGACACTGGTTTGCCTCAGGTACTGATTCGTTGGGGCGTGTTGAGAAGTGCCTTGGCGGATTTGATACCGGAGGATTCAATCACGTTCAATATGGGGCAGAACATTATGGGATATTCGACCAATGGAGAGGATGGTACTGTGCAGCTAGTGTCAGATAGCGGCGATGAAATTGAAATAGGCTCAATAGCAGCAACGACATCATCGTCTCCCGGAGCGCCGCTCATCATTGGAGCCGATGGAATTCATTCCACCTTTCGCAACTGCTTGGCAACAAATAGCTCCAGGATTTCAAACTTTGATGAAAGACGAGAAGGAATCAAGTACAATAAGAGAGTGAATATCAAGGCTGTAGTCAAGATGACTCTGGACGAAACAGAGTACAAACCGAATCATACAATCTCATTCTTTACACCTGAGGGGGGCACGGCTTGCTTCGCAGGGCCAGCTGGCGAGGGTTATACATACTGGGCCATATCCTGCGCCGATAATACCTCTGACAATACCAATGAAGGCGATGAAGATGTTGTTGATGATGTCATTCGACATGGATTAAATCCAGAGCAAGACAAGTCAGCAATGAAGGCAGCATTGCTCGAGAGGCTCGCTTCTCTCAATCAACCCCTGTGCAACTTTGCTGTGAATCTCATCAAAGAAACCGATCCAAAGTTCATTTACATTCAGCCGTCGGAGGAGGCCGAGCAAATTGGCCCGCATCTAGTATCATCAGACGGCAAGGTCGTCTGCGTTGGCGATTCAGCGCACGGCATGAGCCCCAGCTATGGCCAGTCGATGAATTTTGCAATGGAGGACGCGGTCACGCTGGCACTCTACGTTTGAGATGCGGATAATGATGCTGATGACTCGTTGGTGTCGGCGTTGAAGGCGTACGAACGCGCTCGACTCGGTAGATGCAATGAATTGGTGCAGAGAAGCATGGAGAGGTCAGCGAAGTTGATGAAGGGCGAGCAAGCGGAAGATGTGAGCAAGTGGATTTTTCAATGGAAACCGCAGATGTAATGGAAATTCAATATAGGCAAGTAGGCTGTTGGAGAAATGGAAGATGGATCTGATGCTGGTATTGGGAAAGCTTTT
>JALLAS010004063.1:0-15119 GCA_036939415.1 Detonula confervacea
AGCCAATCGCAGATCCAGCAGTCGGCGACTCTTGGCAATCAGATGACTGTTGTTACGGAGGAAATTGGAGATAATTTCGCTGGCGATTACAAATGGAGGGCTGTAGCGCTGGCTGCTGATGGATGCATCTATTGTGCGCCCCTTGGTCACGATCGGATCTTGAAGATTGATCCGAAAACAGACACGACATCTCTTGTTGGGAAAAGTTTCGGACGCGCATACAGGTACAGCGGTGCGGTGGCGTCAAATGATGGCCAATTCGTCTATTTCACACCAGAGAAAGGTAAAGTGCTCAAGTATGACATTAGATCAAAAGAATGGACCAAGATTGGCGAAATACTTGACGGAGAAAGGATCGGGGTCCTTCACGGAGGTTGTGTAGATCCGGTCCTAGCCGCTGATGGATGCATTTATGCTGCGCCTTATCGAAGGGATAAAATCTTGAAGATTGACTCCTCCGATATCAATTCCTCCAATTATGACAAAATTGATCTCATTCAAACCCCTTCATTGCCGACAGATTGGAAATACTCGTCGTCGGTGCTTTCGGGGGATAAGAAGCAAATATATTTCATCCCACATAGCGCAAAACAGATATTACGGTTCAACGTTGAGACACAACTGAGCGACCTTGTCGGTGATGAATACGCAGATGATGGAAAATGGATTGGAGGGGCATTTGCGGATGATGGGTGCATGTATGCAATACCGGATAATATGAATAGAATACTAAAGTATGACCCTGAGAGCGAATCAACTGAATTGGTGGGTGATAATCTTGGTGACGGGGGGCATAAGTGGGCTGGGTGCTTCAAGGGGCGTGATGGCTGTATTTATGGAATACCATGTGTTAAGGATCAACTTCTCCGCTTTGATCCAACAAATGCTGGATGCACCCTGGTGGGAAAGAAATATGAAGGGCATTACAAGTGGGACCAGTGTGTCTATGCAATTCCACATCATCACAAAAAGGTGCTCAAGATCACACTCATGGAGCAGGCTTCGCTTGCAGCCACGGTGCGCGGCATAAATGATACGATCGATACAGTTGATCTCCTCGGATATGGTCTTTATGCTAAAGTACTTGCTCGCCAGGCAGAGAGCTTGCAGGATAGGAATGAGCCATTGTGTGTGGGTCTTTTGGCGCCGTGGGGAGTAGGCAAGTCATTCATTTGGAACCTCATCAGGAAAGAGCTGGAGGGCAATCCGCCGGAAACAACTGAAGTAGAACCAGCCGTTGCAGAGAATAAATCCACTTGGGGATGCTGCAGACGTACCAAGAGGGAGCAGTGGGGGAAACAACAAGAAGAAATCAGTCTGAGTGATATTGTGAGGAACACGTGGTTCAAGATTCTTTGGGCTATTGACAAGATCAGCGCATGGAAATATTGTTGCTTTGATTGTCCATGTTTCAGGTTCTTCCTTCTTGTTTTAGGAATAGTAATCCCCATCTGGTTGGTATTGTGGCTTTCCCTTATCATATACAGTCTTAAAGCAAGGGCTTGTGGCAAGGGAGTCTTCAGCGAGGTTTCCAAAGCCGAAGAAAGAACATTGATATGGAAGAGATTTAAGGGTGAAAATGTAAAGGGACATACTCAAAATGACGATGAGGAACAACAAAGGGATGATAATGAGAAAAGAAGTGATGTTTTTGTTGAATTTGGGGCTTGGTCTCATGATGGCACAGTCAGCAAAGACAGCATGTGGGCTGCGTTTCTGCAACAAATATGGACTGAAGTAGAATGCAAGTTTGGAATTGGCGATGTGAGGTTGCATAGAGCTGGCTGTAAGAAAGTTGAAGAAGAGAAAGGTTTTGTTGTTGATCCAGCCAAACGTGCCAAGGAACAAAAACCCCGATCTGAGGAGCAAAAGAATGCAACAGATAATATGATGTGGCGGATACAAAGCTGGTATTGTCTCTGTATCTGCGCTCTTGTTTCCTTTGTTGTTCTTCTTGTTTTTAATACAGCATTGGCGTTTGCAAGTTACACGGGCTCTTCTGGTCCCTCACCAGCCCTTTCGTGGATTTTGGGAATACTGGTACCACTTGTATCTGGAAGTATTGGCAAAATGAAGATTTCTAATGAACAAAGTTATGCCATCACTGGCTACGAATCAATCAAGAAACAAATCAGCGCTCCCACCTCGAAGATTTCACTTAGCAGCTTTGCTCGAAAGGACTTTTCACAAGACCAGGGTTTTATGGGAGAAGTGAAGAGAGAGGTAGCGTTTCTGATAGATTACCTCCAATATAAGAATGCGCGCTTGGTGGTATGTGTTGATGATATGGACAGATGTGATCAAGATAAGACAATGCAGATACTATGGACGGTGAAGCTACTTCTTGCAGAAGGGCCTATTTCCTGTTGGCTTGCAATTGACAGCAAGATTGTTGTAGATTTCATTGAAGCAGACTTTGGCGATGTGGACATCAGCGGCTATCAATATCTAGAAAAGATCATGTAAGTGTTTTCGTAATACTTTGCTCATGAACATTGTGCTTCTCTGAACTCGCTGACATGCCAATCAAAAGAAATCTGCCATTCTCAATACCTGTCATCGACGAGAAGAGCAAAGGGAAGCTTCTCAAAGGGGTGTTAGATGCCCCAGAGCTTACTGTTGATCAGGTCTACAACAAGCTTACATCAGCTGAAATAATTCAGTTCAAGAGTGACCTCAAGATGGATGAGAAGTTGGAGGAACTAATCAGTTTTGCAAAATTCAAAGATATGTTTAATGGGGATGTGATTAGCAAAGAAATATTGGAGAAGGATGAAGGAACCAGAAGGCAGTTCTTCTCGGTATTACTAGAGACCGCAAGTATGAATTCAGTTACTGCCTATGAGAACTTCCATGGTCTTATGGAAAAAGAGTCGTGGATTGGAAATGCTTTGAAAGGTTCTAATAACAGCGAAGCTCTCACATTGCAATCTCCAAAGGTCGAAGAAGGACTTGAAACAGTTCGAGATAAGACTATGTTAGAGGNAAGCTCTCACATTGCAATCTCCAAAGGTCGAAGAAGGACTTGAAACAGTTCGAGATAAGACTATGTTAGAGGATGAGCTTCGCAAGTTTCTGCAAACAGTGAAAGAAGGGGCAGAGATAAACCATACTTTCGACACAGATTGTCGTGGCTGGGAGTTTGCGATCATGGCCAACAAGGTCTTTGAGCGGATGAAGGCTTGTGTTCCAGAGAAAAATCTCAACAATCCCAAAGGAAGTGAACGTGATAAGTTATTCAGGGATAATTTCATGGGTGTTGAGGAATCATCAGGAAGTGACTCAGAAACGACATTGTCCCCACCACCTGGCTCCTTAGAAGGACCTACAGTGTCTTCTAGTGCTTCTGAGCATCCCTCAAGCAACAGTATTTCTACCCCCGTATCTGGCAAGCAGGCGAGATCACATCTATACCAAAACTCTAAAATGGTTGATGATGACGAAAGGTGCCTGATGTTAAAGTATGCTCCTTTTCTCAGTGATGTGCCAAGAAAGATCAAACGTGTTGTGAATGTATATGCTGTGAGTAGGGACATAGCTGAATCTGAGAAGATCTTTGAAGATTGCACCCTAGACCAAGGACGTCTTCTCCACGAAAAGCTCTTCATTCTCACTGTGCTTCAAGAATCATTTCCATACCGCACGTCTTGGCTGGTCTTTATGGCAATGTGTATTGAAACAAAACATTTCATATGTGGATTTGATGGGGAACGGAAACAAGCTTTGTTTCGGGGTTTTCTTGGCAAACTAACGAAAGAGCCAGAAAAAGACAACACCAGTTCCCTTCTTTTGTCTCAGGTGTATGATCAGATAACATCTGGGATGCTGCATTGCTTACCAAATTCGGTCAAGTTGCTCCGAGCTGATGCCAATAATACTGATCACTTTGGGATGCTTGTGCATAGGTTGAAGTTGTCAGATTTGTTTTGTGATGGTGGCGGCCTCCAGAAGTACCTGTTCAATCTGCCACGAAGTATGGTGGGTTATGTCAAAAATTGTTGCGACCACTGCATCCCGAAAATGGAAGGAAACAAAGTTACTTTCACGAGGCTTGAATTTGGAGGAAAGTAACCATCGACAACCATTCATTTACCCATCGCACACACAAGCAGGTGCAAACAATTTTTTAATTGTGGTGGAATACTTGATGTAAATGTTAGTAATGATGCATTGTTGATTTGAGAGAGTTCGGTTTTGTTCAGCAGGCAAGATGACGAGTACAATGCCTATTTTTTCAATTGATTTGTAATTAGGATAGAAAATTAGCAATCCTATTTGATACATAAACATATCATTAGTGTTCGAGCACTGTTCTGGCATTACTATGCAGGATTTACAACACCTCTCCCAATGTGAGTAGGTACTCAATATTATAATATGAATTGATTTGGCTACCATACCAACAAAACAGAAAAAGGTGATCATGTTACAAGTAAGCATAAGGATTGGTTGAGTAAAGAAATAAAAGCCTTCGACCAGGAGAGCAAGAATAGTTGGTAAAGACTCATCCAAAGACAGCAGCCAGAATACCAATGAGGCCTCTCCTAGAAATGCCTCGTTAAGCACATCACAGTACAATAGAACAAATACCCAGAGCGCTTTCGCCGGGAGGATCAATACACAAAAAGCGACAATTAAAGACAAAGCGGTAAAGAACAATGAACATACCTTTGATCAATTAAATCACCAAATAGCCGATCTGGTGCTGCTGCCATCAACAGCGGGGCCATCACAGTCCCCTTGTTGGTAACTGCCGCTCCATATCCTTGTCGCAAACGGAGGAGGAGCTCCTCCCCACCATCGCTTCCCACTACTGCTCCTTGTTGGTCACTATTGATCCATGTTGGTGTCAATGCAGAGGACGTGGGTCGAATGATCTCATCTCCTCTCCTATCTAAAGAGCACATGAACTAAAGCTAGATAGTTTATAGTTAAATGTCTGCTTTGAATAACGATGATGACTACAATATCTATGCAGTCTTTTGGTTGCTTACTCATGTTCGATGTGCAGTGTATCCCCACCGACCCCACTACCCATCCATCACCGGCCGGCCGCGGCAAAGGCAATAACCAATAACTAAAACCTACTAAAACCATCCCGACGGACGCTCGCGAATCAACTGCGCCAATTAATTGCAATCAATCAATCAATCAATTGATCAATCAATCAATCAATCAATCAATTGTCACCATCATCATCATGAGCAATCCCAATTCCAACAACAAAATCCCCGCCGTGATCACCACTGCCCATTTATTGTTGCGAGGCTTGCTTCCCGCCTTTTTGGGATGCTCCATCGACGCCGCTGATTCCGATGGCGGCAGAGGAGTGCAGGCGTCGGCTTTTCACATGACGTATCGGAAAGATTTGCCAAAGCTCGGAGCCGCTGCCGGTGAGTTAGTTAGTTAATTGATTGATTGATTGATTAGTTGATTGATTAGTTAGTTGGTGGTTTCAATTTGGAACCGTTGATTGATTGATTGATTGATTGATTGATTTTTGTAGGCGGAGCAAGTAAGAGCTTTCGAATAAGAAAACGCGAAGAGCAACAAAAGCAAGCATGATTATTTGGTGGTGGAATTCATTTTTATTTATTTACATCCTTCGCAATGGAGCTGCATCTTTAGCTTTTTCTCCTCACCCGCACCTTGGCTGGATGCCATTATTATGACAGTGTGTTTTTCCTTTGATTATGAGAATCTCATCATATTATATATATGAATCATAATATTATGATGTGCATGTGCACATTACGATTTTTCTTTCTATAATGATACTCACACACACCAATGCATTTATTTTATGTTTGTCAAATATTATGTATTATACATGTATACTGTCAATTCTTCTATTTATTGATGCATGCATGCATATTAATATATGTATATATATTATAGGGGGATACACCGGCAAAATCAGTTGGACAGTTGTCAAGAAATGGGGCGCAGATGCATGCTCCCTCGAACTGCCCAATGAGGAAAACAACGACAATGATTTCAAAGTCCGATACGGGGCCTTTTGGACCCATCTCGAAGCCGCTGCCAATTCCATCATTTTGAGCGGTTCCAACAACATTGACAATGCCAACGGCAACGGCAACGGCAACGGCAACGTCAAGGGCGACTGCTGTACGTTTACGAGAGCGAAGAGGCGGCGCTCGCATCGTTGGGCAAGGGCATGATCATGGATGCCGGACAGGACGGCGCACGCGACAAACGCATCAAGAAGGCAGAGAAGGCCAAGAAGCAGGGAAAAGAGTTGCCTGCTGCTGACGATGCCGCTGGTGGGCCGGTGTCCGTGGGACGCGTTACTATCGTAGCTGCAGATGATGACAATGATGATGATGCTAATACCTTTGCGTTGGCGCTCTTGCACGGCGCGAATTTGGTACCCCTCTCGCAGCTGGGCTCGCTCAAAATCCTGCGGGACAATCCCAAGTCGGAGAGCAGCATCGTTTGCAATAAGAAGAAGTGCGAGGTGATTGTCAAATTCTGCGTCCTGCCCGCGGAGGAGAATGATGCCATGATGGATGTCACCGTGGATGCTGCCACGTCGGACGATGCTTCTGCCGTTGCGGCGGCGGTTGCTGCCGGAACCGGAAAATGCACGTCCAAGGATATCCGGGTGAAGGAGGGACTGGATTATCAATTGCACTTGCAGCAGTTGGCAATGGAGGCCCTGTCGACCGAAAAAGAATCAGCTTCGGCTTCGGACGATGCCAACAACAACATTACTACTGCCAATGGGGATGATGATGGCGAGAAAAACAAAGATGAGATGGTCGTCACGGCCTTCGAAGTCTCGGGATCCATCGACTACACCAAGCTCATTGAAAAGTTTGGTTCCAAGCCCCTCACGCCGTACATTCTGCGCCGACTCGAAAATGTCACGGTGAAGCGGGGCACCGTGCCGCGGCTGCATCGATTCCTGAGACGGGAGATCTTCTTCAGCCATCGCGATATCGAAAAGATTTGCGAATTGTTGGAGGGCTAATACGGCGTCAGCCCCCCTCCGTTGGAGGAGGAAGATGAGAAGAGCTGCACCGCTCCTGCTGCTGCTGCTGATGCTGATGCAAACAATGCCGAGGTCGAGATGCCCACGGCTCCGTGTCCCATCTACCTGTACACGGGCCAAGGTCCGTCCTTGGCGGCCATGCATCTCGGACACCTGGTACCCTTCCACTTCATAGCCTGGCTTCAGAAAGCGTTCCAATGTCCGCTGGTGATTCAAATGACCAACGATGAGAAGTTCCTCTTCAAGGGAGAGTATACCTCGGAGGATGCGGGAGATGGCACCGGCGCCGAACCCGACCGAACGGGCGACAACCTCGACCGGTTCGCCAACCTCACCACGGAGAATGCCAAGGACATTATCGCCTGCGATTTCATCCGAGATAAGACCTTCCTCTTCTCGGACTTGCAGTACGTGGGGCGGATGTATCCCAACATTGTGCGCATTTGGAAGGCCGTCACCGTCAACCAGGTCAACGGAGTCTTCGGCTTCGATGGCACGTCCAACATCGGCAAGGCGGCCTTCCCCGCCATACAGGCGGCGCCGTCCTTCGGCAGCTCCTTCCCCAAAGTCCTGGGAGGAGAAAAAACCAACGCGGCAACGCTGGCGTGCCTCATCCCGTGCGCCATCGATCAGGATCCGTACTTCAGGCTCACGCGCGACGTGGCGCACAAGCTGGTGCCGCGCCATCACCCCATGCAGGGAAAGCCGTCGTTGATACACTCCAAGTTCTTCCCGCCGCTGCAGGGCGCGCAGGGCAAGATGAGCAGCAGCGACGGAAACTCAGCCATCTTCTTGACGGACTCGTACGAGGAAATCGAGAGGAAGATCAAGGTCCACGCCTTCTCGGGAGGGCAGGAGACCAAGAAGCTGCAGGAGGAGTTGGGGGCTGATTTGGATGTGGACGTGAGCTATCAGTGGTTGCACTTCTTTTTGGAGGATGACGAGGAGCTGGTGCGGATTGGGAAGGAGTACGGGTCCGGCAGCGGCGAGTTTTGGGGTACTGGGAAGGTGAAGGCCAAGTTGGTATCCGTGTTGAAGGAGTTGGTTACTGATCATCAGGAGAGGAGGAGTCTTGTAACGGAGGATGTTGTGAAAGAGTGGATGGAAGAAAGGCCTGGCTTCAGAAAGCGTTCCAATGTCCGCTGGTGATTCAAATGACCGACCGATGAGAAGTTCCTCTTCAAGGGAGAGTATACCTCGGAGGATGCGGGAGATGGCACCGGCGCCGAACCCGACCGAACGGGCGACAACCTCGACCGGTTCGCCAACCTCACCACGGAGAATGCCAAGGACATTATCGCCTGCGATTTCATCCGAGATAAGACCTTCCTCTTCTCGGACTTGCAGTACGTGGGGCGGATGTATCCCAACATTGTGCGCATTTGGAAGGCCGTCACCGTCAACCAGGTCAACGGAGTCTTCGGCTTCGATGGCACGTCCAACATCGGCAAGGCGGCCTTCCCCGCCATACAGGCGGCGCCGTCCTTCGGCAGCTCCTTCCCCAAAGTCCTGGGAGGAGAAAAAACCAACGCGGCAACGCTGGCGTGCCTCATCCCGTGCGCCATCGATCAGGATCCGTACTTCAGGCTCACGCGCGACGTGGCGCACAAGCTGGTGCCGCGCCATCACCCCATGCAGGGAAAGCCGTCGTTGATACACTCCAAGTTCTTCCCGCCGCTGCAGGGCGCGCAGGGCAAGATGAGCAGCAGCGACGGAAACTCAGCCATCTTCTTGACGGACTCGTACGAGGAAATCGAGAGGAAGATCAAGGTCCACGCCTTCTCGGGAGGGCAGGAGACCAAGAAGCTGCAGGAGGAGTTGGGGGCTGATTTGGATGTGGACGTGAGCTATCAGTGGTTGCACTTCTTTTTGGAGGATGACGAGGAGCTGGTGCGGATCGGGAAGGAGTACGGGTCCGGCAGCGGCGAGTTTTGGAGTACCGGGAAGGTGAAGGCCAAGTTGGTATCGGTGTTGAAGGAGTTGGTTACGGATCATCAGGAGAGGAGGAGTCTTGTCACGGAGGATGTTGTGAAAGAGTGGATGGAAGAAAGGTGCATTACTGCATAAATGGTGATTGATTGTTGGATGCCGTTAATTGATGTGTGGGATTCGGACAGTAATATCATTTTGATGTCATGTCTTGATAATGCAATATGGTACCTAAGTACTCATCTCATTCCTAGAAACAAAATGATGATGATGATTTCCCCCATGAGTTTTTTCTTCAATTCATTCTAATGCTTATTTTCCGTTTCTGTTGTTGAAATTATGCAGTTTCCACTGCTGGATACATACAATGATGGACGATAGTGCAAGTTTGTGGTAGTACTCTATGTTGCTGTGTTTGTATTGTGTTGCGAATCTCCATCAGTTGCTACATCATCATCCTTGGCTGTATTGCTTGACACGCCAGCATAAAAGAATACTTGCAAGTTCTTGTGTGGATCATCTATCTATCACATTAGTATTGTCAAGCAAAGTGAATAATCATCAAAAACAAAATGATGAGAACACATTATGTGCCCAACTTCTAGTAATAACAACACTACTAATGCCATTGTTGCTACTTGCCCTATGGCAAGCTTTGTACACATCACCACCACGACTACTAGGCAATA
Source organism: Detonula confervacea (assembly GCA_036939415.1). NCBI lineage: Eukaryota > Bacillariophyta > Thalassiosirophyceae > Thalassiosirales > Thalassiosiraceae > Detonula > Detonula confervacea. The sequence goes on from JALLAS010004063.1 coordinate 9,634, forward strand.
ATATATCACTAATAGGAACACTACTAAAATTTCTAATATGTACACCAATACTAATTCTGCTGATGCCAACTGGGCCACGACAAGATACTTCTATGTACCACATTACCAACACTACTAATAATAGATGTTAACACAATACTAATACTACTGCTGCTACCTGCCCCACATGACAAGCTTTGTTACACCTGATTTGATTGTTACACCTCCTGACACAAAATTGATTTGATTGATGTTCAGGTAGGCAGGATATCCACTACTGCTATGTGAGTGACCATGATAAGGCGCATACAGTTACCATGCATTCTGAGAATTGGGTATCTGCAAACTGAAGCAGCTCAGTAAGCCCATGTATGTGCAAAGCAGCCAAGTTGCTGATTCTGACACAATCAGCAGCAATAAAAGAACTTCGACTCCAATGTAAGCTACTCACTACAGATGTACGTTCTATTCTATTTCCCTACAAAAATGTTAGTGTGGGCTAGACATCGAATGATAAGAGGGCACGGCCAGGGCAATTCATTATCTGAATCATGAACAAGCCAACACGGAAGCCTGATGAATGCTTGTGAGACATCTCAATCAACTGGTCCAACAATACCAGATACGCATGATAAGATACACTCTCTAATTCTCTCTTGAAGAAAGGTTGGTGTCATTATCTCTCTGTGCAAGTGAAAGTAGCCAAATGACTCTTGGTTTGCTTGATTTGTAGCAGACACAGTGGTTCTCAATTCACGGATTCGGCCGGACGTCACAACTTTCATGTTTGATCAATGTATTTAGCTTACAAAGCTAGTAAACGTCTTAAAATCTAGGTTGACGACATGCAATATTGAAAAAGCATAAATAGCTAGCTCGACGCCCCTCACATGTTTGACCCCCTGGTTGAAACTATGTGTTTCTCGTTGCTGGATACTGACAAGGATGCATGATGATGTAATTTTAGATTTGTGCTTTATGTTGCTGTGTTTTTATTGTGTGGAAAATCACCATCAGGTGCAATAGCATCCGTGGCTGCATTGCTTGACAGTTCAGCAAACAAGAGCACTTACAAGCTCTTATGCGGATCATATCTATCTGCCACATTAGTATTGCCAAGCAAAGTAAACAATCATCGACAACAAAGTGACAAGAACTCATGGGGTACTGTATTTAGTGTGTTCCTACACAAACCTAATGATTGTACACAATGCTGTTGTTTTCAAAGCACTCCAAACATTACCATTGCGGGTAACATACAAGGTCCTCCAAATTCTCCAAGACATCTAAGGACTAACATGACGCATCATGCTACAGGAACCATGGGTACAAGTCCTTCAAGTCATCCATTCACTCCAAAGATTACCATCGTGGGAGCCATACAAGGTTTTCCGAATTCCCCAAGGCAGTGGAGGACTATGCCGCATCCTACTACAGGTATCATGGATACAAGTCCTCCAAATCATCAAAGCACTCCAATGATTACCATCACAGGCACCATAAAAGGTCTTCCAAATTCTCCAAGGTATCAGAAGACTATAATGCATCCTACTATATGAACCATGGGCATGGGTACAAGTCCTTCATATCATCAAAGTACTCCAGCAATTATCATTGCGGGAACCATGCAAGTTCTTCCAAATTCTCTAAGGCATCCCAGGATTATGGTGCATCCTACTGCAAGACTCATGGGTGAACGTTTTTTAACCCTTACCTATCTCAGGGTGTCAGTAGGACATTGTAGGCGTTTTTGTTTTGCATTGATTGTCCCCATATAGGTCTGCTTTGCTTAATTCAAAGCACACCGATCATGTATTATGCTGCTACATATTTATTATAAAAGTATTTGAATGTTATATAATGCAAAAACTAATCAGACGGTTGCTACAATAATGACCATCTATATGAAAATGTATGATGTGGTTATCATTGTGCACCAAGGATCATCTGACTTCATATCAGCTTTGATCACATCAGCAAATGTACTCCCACCCTCGCACCCTTACCCCCTTGCACCCTCAAAACCTGAAATCCTCAAATCCTCAAATCCTTGAACAATCACAACCACACATCCTTGTATTCTTATACACTCACACCATCATACCATCATACCACCACATTTCTCTCACCAACACTCTCACACCCGCACAACCACGCACACCCGCACACCCTCATATGATCATACCCTCATACCCACACACCCTCATATCATCATGTTTTCATGCCCCTGTACCCTTGTACCCTTGTACCCTTGTACCCTTGTACCCTTGTACCCTTGTACCCTTGTACCCTTGTACCCTTGTACCCTTGTACCCTTGTACCCTTGTACCCGGGTGCCCGGGTGCCCGGGTGCCCGGGTGCCCGGGTGCCCTTGTGCTGGGTGTCCTGTCCTTTTGGTTGGATGGTTTTTAGAACCCTATCCCCAGAAATTCATCTAGATCAACCTTATGAACCCATGTCTTCCACCCTCTTTTAGTATTGTGCTTGAGAGCGCAGTGATCTCCAACAAAGTGTTGGCTCTGCACTGGGTAGTATTAAAGTAAAAATATCAACAAGCCATGAGATGTTTGTCACGAGTGTATATAACTGCATTCCGACCAGTATCGAATGAATCAAAAAAGCTATGATTTCACAAGTACAATCAATGTACATTCCTACCGTATTAAAAATGCCACTCAATACATTACTATTGTGGAGCTATAATTCAGGGATAACACCGATATATCGAGCTTTGACAATTTCCATAATTCTACTCCCATTATCCAAATCCCAAAATATTGATCTATCCAAACCCGGTTTCAAGCCAGTTGGGGTCTGAATGAAATCATCCATTCCTGAAAGAGGCAAATGAATATCTCTATATCACTATTGTGAGGCTACAGTACAGAGATAACATTGATACATCAAATATCATAGCCGCTGCGATAACTTCCATGCTTCTACTCCCACCTTCTAAAACTCAAACTATTGACCTATCCTAACCCAGTTTCAAGCCAGTTGTGGTATATATGAGCTCATCTATTCCTGATAGAGGCAAATTAATGTCTCTGTATCACTATTTGTAAGCCTACAGTACAGAGATGACCTTCATACATCAAATAGTATCACAGCCTTGACCATTTCCATGTTTCTACTCTCATCCTCCAAATCCCAAAATATTGACCTATCCAAATCTAGTTTCAAGCCTGTTATGATCTGAATGAGCTTATCCTTTCCTGATGGAGGCAAATGAATGTATCTGTATCACTATTGTAAGAATACAGTATAGAGAGATAACCCTGATACATCAACTATCGATAGCAGCATTGACCATTCCCATGCTTCTACTCCCATCCTCAAGGTCCCAAAATATTGACCTATCCAAACTTCAAGCCAATTGTGGTCTGAATGAGCTCATCTATTCCTCATTTCCAATAGAGGCAAATGAATTTCTCTGTATCACTGTTGTGAGACTTCAGTACAAAGATAACATTGATGCATCATATATTGTAACAACTTTGACCATTTCCATGCTTCTACTCACACCCTCCACATCCCAAAATATTGACCTATCCAAATCCAGTTTCAAGCCAGTTGTTGTCTACTTGAGATTTTCCAATCCTCACTCCTGATAGGGGCAAATGAATGCCTCTGTATCATAATTGTGAGGCTACACCAGTATAGAGATAACCTTGATACATCAAATAGTATAGCAGCCTTGACCATTTCCATGCTTCTACTCCCATATCCTCCAAATCCCAAAATATTGACCTATCCAAATCCAGTTTCAAGTCAGTAGTGGTCTGAATGATCTCATCCATTCCTGATGGAGGCAAATGAATGTCTCTGTATCACTAGTGGAAGACTATAGTACAGAGATAACCTTGATACATCACATATCATAGTAGCCTTGACCATTTTCATGCTTCTACTCCCATCCTCCAAATCCCAAAATATTGACCTATTCAATCCAGTTTCAAGCCAGTTGTGGTCTGAATGAGCTCATCCATTCCTTGCTCCTGATATAGACAAATAAATGTCGCTGTATCATAATTGTGAGACTAAAGTACAGAGATAATCTTGATACGTCAAATATTATAACAGGCTTGACCATTCCTATGCTTCTACTCCCATCCTCCAAATCCTAAAATATTGACCAATCCAAACCCGGTTTCAAGCTAGTTGTGGTCTGAATGAGCTCATCCATGCTTTGCTCCCGATTGAGGCAAATGCATGTATCTGTATCACAATTGTGAGGCTACGTTATAGGGATAATCTTGATACATCAAATATTATAAGAGCCTTAACCATTTCCATGATTCTACTCCCATATCCTCAAGGTCCCAAAATATTGAACTATCCAAATCCAGAGTCAAGCCAGTTGTGATCTGAATGAGCTCATCCATTCCTTGCTCATTATATAGGCAAATTAATGTCTCTGTATCACTATTGTGAGACTACAGCACAAAGATGAACTTCATACATCATATATCAATGCATCCTTGACGGTTTCCATGCTTCTACTCCCATTATCCAAATCACAAACTATTGACCTATTTAAACCTGGTTCATGCCAGTTGTGGTCATAATGAGCTCATCAATTCATTGCTCCTGATAGAGATAAATGAATGTCTCTGTGTCAATATCAGAAGGCTACAGTAGAGAGATAACCTTCATATATCAAATAGTGTAGGAACCTTGACCATTCCCATGCTTCTGCTCCTACCCTCCAAATAACTAAATATTGACCTATCCAAATCCAGTCTCAAGCCAGTAGTGGTATATATGAGCTCATCCATTCCTTGCTCCTGATTGAGGTAAATGAATGTCTCTGTATCACTATTGTGCAGTATAGAGATAACCTTTATAAATCATATATTATAACAGCTTTGAACATTTCGGTGCTTCTACTCCCACTCCCAGCCTCCAAACAATCCCAAAATATTGACCTATCCAAATCCAGTTTCAAGCAAGTTGTGGTCTGAATGAGCTCATCCTCCTCATTTCTGATAGAGGCAAATGCATGTCTCTGCATCAATATTGTGAGGCTACACATAGATTTAACCTTGATACATCAAATATTTTATAGCAGCCTTGACCATTTGCATGCTTCTACTCCCATCCTCCAAACCACAAAAATGTCCTATCCAAAGCAAGATTCAAGCCAATTGTGTTCTAAATGAGCTCATACATTCCTCATTTCTGATAGAGGCAAATGAATGTATCTGTATCACAATTGTGAGGCTATAGTATAGAGATAACATTGATACATCAAATAATATAACAGCCTTGACCATTGCCATGCTTTTACTCCCATCCTCCAAATCCCAAAGTGTTGAACTATCCAAATCCAGTTTCAAGCCAATTGTGGTCTGAATGAGCTCATCCATTACTCATTTCCGATAGAGGCAAATGAATGTCTCTGTATCACTGTTGTGATACTACAGTACAGAAATAACATTGATACATCAAATATTATAACAGCCTTGACCATTTCCATGATTCTACTCCCATCCTCCAAATCCCAA